>OMLM01018405.1:16908-90257 GCA_900302695.1 Helostoma temminkii | reverse complement strand
TAAACAGTGCATATCATGCCAGATATAATTTATCAGGCATTATTGAATCAGTTACATTGCTACAATATATAATATATTCAATAGTTCAAGAAATAAATTGAAGTAAACTTTATGATGGTATACTTTGGTGAAATTTTGTTTACTCAAGTAAACATCATGGCAATAATGTGAGAAGGAAAATGCAATATATAAAGCCCTTATATTCCAGTGCCTGCAGATATTTTTCTTGAATGCATTCACCTCTGTGAGCTAAGATAAAGACAGCAGAGGTTGTGTTATGAAAGCAGTGATTGCTTCTTCTCACATGTGGCTGGCTTCAGTGATACAAAATGAATGAAAACAGCATGAACAACAACTCCAAGTAAATATAAATGCACAAACTAGAACGCAAAGTAGTTGAAGTGGATTTCTCCCAATTCCACATAAAAAATGTAAAAACACTAGTAATTAGTAGAATTAAAAAGGACAATGTTCTATAATTGCATAAGAATATGTTACACCTTATTAATATTAACGATTAAAGTTTGAACATTCATTAGAGTCACTCATGAGGGTCTCTAAACTATTAATGACAACAGCAGCCCATCTGTCAAGAGAAGATTAATAATATATTTCCTCCCTACAGCAGATGATAGTGAATGAAGTCTTAGCTTGGTGCTTGTTGGACACTCCTTTGATGTCTATCAATACTGAAAAAGATAATGAGAAATGCTTCATGTATATCAATGTCTCTTCACAGCAGCCGTGTTGTTTTATTTACAGACTTGAAATCCATCTTTCTTTTGGATGAGATAATATCATCACAGGGATGTAAATTATGGGCCAGTCTGTACAAATGTCACTTGCAGTAATTTTCAATCATTTTCCTCTGAGGGTATTATCACACCAGCCAATTTGGGTTTTGGATCTCATGCCCTCCACTGTGCACTCCAGTATGTGTGTTGATGGTTCTTTTCACTCCAGCCTCCACACGCCACAGTATTTCTCTGGAAATCTCTGTGTGTATGAGTGTGCACATCTTGCATGCTTCTTATCCCCTGTTCACCATGAGCTGGCAGAGCAAATTGATACTGCAGTGGGATTTTTTGGCGATCTGTAACTTCGCTGTCATGGTGATGAGAGCAGCACAAAGACGGCAGTGGTGCGCTAAATGTCAGCATGTCAGTGAGGAGTGACCCAGACTATCCCAGAGCTTGGCATGTGGGGGCCATCCACCTCAACCCGCCACACAAGGCAAGCCCAAACTCATAGAAACAAGAACAATACTACACCTCCTTATATACTGAAACTGAAATCACACACACATACAAGCGACAAGTTCTCTGATTCACAGACACACAACAGATGTATAAAGATGCAGTGTAACACTAAACAGTACAGCTACAGTATACATGGAGGTCTGTGCAGCCTTCCCAGATCATCACCGACCCAACACCAAACCAGTTCAATAATGGTACAAGCAGAAAAATGTTCACCACAGCTTCTCCAGACTCATTCACGCTTGTCATATTTGCTCAGCGAGAACCTGCTCTCATCTGTGCAGGGGAACCGGGCGCCAGTGGCGAACCTGGCAATACTTGTGTTCTCTAGCTAATACCAGTCGAGCTGCACAGTGCTCGATTGTGAGAGTATGTTGGGCCTCATGCCACATATGTGGAATCTGTTTCTAAGAGTTCTAAAAGTGGTCAAAAACACCCAACACACCAATAGCCTACTGGAGTTCATTTTGTACGGCTCTTGAAAACAACTCATATGGATTGCCTTGAAATTTGGTCAAAATATCTACTGTGCCCAGGGGATGAATACTAGTAACATCCCACAAAATCCAGCACTACCTGTAGAACACTTTTCATGTCCTTAGTGAAATATCTCAACATCTGTTAAGCAGAGTGCGACCTTATGTCCTTCAGTTTCACTCCAGTACTACTCACACAACGAAGGCTACGGTTTCAGATAAAACTGAAATACATGCAGATTTTAAACTTTTTTGGAGTGAGTGGATGCAATATTAGTGGAGCGGGATGAGCGCTGAGCAATAGTGAGCTGGGGACCAGAGTGAGGGAACAGCTCTATGAGGGAGGAGAATAAATTCTCACCTCTCTACTCATATACCCTGATGATGCAAACATACAGTGCAGTATGACGGTATGCAGTATGGTGTGACAGAAACCGTCATAATTTCCAATGCATGTTCTCTGTTTGTGTGTTTGTGCGCGCATTTAGGGGGAAGTCCGCAGTGCCCAATATGAAGAGCAGAGGGGGCGGCCTCCTAATGTAATGGTAAGGGAAACACTGCAGGACATACTGTACTTGAACACATGAATGGCATGTCAAATTTGTACATAGTGACACACAATTGTTTTCCAATCTTTCTCCAAAAGTTTTCATGTATTTGCATCATTTCATGACCTCTTAAAATCAAGAACATGATGTTTCTGCATCTATGTCTATGATTGCACACACACGCACACATGCGCACACAGGGCTTTTCTCACTAGCTTCACCACCTTCGCATTTTTACTCAACGATCCCCAAGGACAGTTTAAAGAATAAAATCTTTGTGTTCACTGTGTTCAGTCTTGATACCACTGATAGGACATGATAACAGCTGTCTCTGTCTTGGCATCAAGAGAGTTAGAAAGGTAGAAAGAAGTGAAAGAATAAACTGCTTCATCTCCCAGAAGACACAGAGTTTTAGAGAGGAAAGAGGTGAGATTTATTGGTGGCAAGTATCTCCCTCTGGGTTGAATGGAACTTAGGAAAGAACAATTTGAGCTTTTAAACTTAGCAATGAAATGGTTTTTCATAGTGGATTAGGAGAAAAGAAAGATCTAATAATCTATTAACCAGCTTTTATTCATAATCACCAGTCCGGTAGCCTGAGCAGGACAATTCATGATGTTCTGAGCTATTATTAAAGATTGCAATAAGGCATAATAAAATCTGTGACCAAGGATGAAACACCTGAACTGATTAGTTCAGTTAAAACAAAACCTGGTGTTTGTCATTCCAGTTCTGTCAGGCTTGTTCCAAGAAATGCTAAAATCCTGTGATCCAGATGAACAACCCTACAGTAAAAAAAAAACAAAACACCAGTTTTTGTTCATTTCACTGAAAATCACAAATTGTGCTACCAGAGAAAAAGGGTCAGGGTATCAACATGTTGCAAACATACATTCTCTGGGGATCATCAATGTCCCTACAAACCAACCAACTGCCATTCCTACTGCCACGCTACAGTAAATGTTATCCAATAGCAATGCTGACTAAGTATTAAATGTATAATTTATAATTACTATTTATCATTTTAATTACAAAACAGTTGGTAATTAATGATAACAATAGGACTGAAAGGTCATCAACTAATTCTAATGTCTCGCAGATGGGCAACACACAAAACAGTTGGAATGCAATTTGCACTTTTGGCATTTCAGTCGAAATAGTCAGATGGCTCTGGGAGAGATAACACTTCAAAGGAACTGCAACATGTTACATGGAGCCAGAGAACTACATTAGGTTATGTCAGGATAAACTCTGAGACACATAAATCTGGGAAAGGAATATTTCAATTATTTTACATGCATTTTAAAATATTAATGTTTAAACTAAAAGTTGCAACAGATGCTATGTTTGTAAACTCATTTACTCCAACTAGTTCAAGGCATCTGTTCCAGCATAATGCTGTACAGTACATCGTCTATCATCAAAAAAATAAAATACTGAGAAGTTCAGTCAGATTCATTTAGACTGAACTTTAAGAAAAATCATGGGTGAAAGGGATCACAACATTGTAAAAAAGAAAACAAACAAACAAAAAAAAACTTGACTCACTGATACTGGTAATAAAACTAGTGGTCAGATGAGTAGAAGAAAGCTGAGGGGAGAAGGAGAGTAACTGAATCCCAATACCTTAGTGAGAATGAGTTGGAAAGTAGATGGTAAGGTTGAATAAATCGAATGATTTGGAAGGGATACAGGTAACCAGAGAGTGAAAGGGATGAACGGTGCAAACAAATCAGAACTAGAAGACGAAGACAGGAGATGCAGGTGGATTTCAGTCTAATCTATGCCTCTCTCCATTTGCTCTTATTACATTAGAGCAGAGTGAGAAACACAGTGCCATAGACTGACCTTCTCTAACTCTATTTCATTCCACTGGATCAGAGCAAATGATTTGATCTGATCTGAGCTGCCCTGAGAAAGGAAACACACACACTACAGTAACACTGCAACACAGTCATTAAGCATGTGGGCTGCGTAGCAGACACACAGTGAGATTTAGCTGTGACATTCAGGTATTAATGGTGACATTTACATTTAAAGTCATGTCACCGCAATCTACAATCCAATAAAAAGTTTGAATTTAACAATATTCCATTTACATATGTGATAAAGAAAGAAAACACAAACTTTTACTTAGTTTCAAGCATCTTATATGACTATTAATGTCAATTATTAAACCTTCCTGAAATTGAGTTTCTTATTTTTGTATAAATACTGAATTTGCTACATGAACATCACATTTTTCATTCATCCTTCATTGTGTAAAAAACCATAGTGCTACAAATACTATTTTATCCCTTTCCTAGACTTTATTTTTCAACTTTCAAATAAATGCCAAACACCATATACTATTTTCAGGATGAGCAGTCAAACATGTTTGTGATAGTGGTGTTCTAAATGTTCAAACAAACTATTCCTTTAAATAATAGAAATTCAAGACAATGTGTGTGTGTGTATCTATGGTCTTGACTTTTAAAGTTGATTGCATCAACTGGGTTCAGGGTTAGTAGGACAAGCATGACAAAAACTTTGAAAGCTCTGACCAAGCGGCACATGTAGAGGCAACAGAGGCAGCAGATCCTAAAACAATTAATTGTTTCATTTTTTTTACAACGACAGATTACTGTGGTAAAAATATTACAAATCTCACCTCTGTCATCGGTGAATCCTTCCTATTTGTCATGCTACATCTTTGCTACTGACCTTCGTTTTTTAACTGTGTCTAATTAATTAATGTGTTTACCAGCATTTTCATGATTTAGAGACCACACTGAAAGGGTAGAGACTCCAGTTTATACTTTACTACTGCTGTCACTGCTGTGAGTTCCTACATATTTCACTAGATGTGTTTTGAAGTTATAATGCATGCAAAATGAATGCATATTTAAACAGCAACACAGCATATTTTGTCTCTTTTTTTAATGTAAAGTAGCTTCACAGTCTGTCAGCCTATGAAGTAACAGAAAACCCCCTGCTGTTTACCTAATGTGATTTCAATTTTGGAGATTAATAGCAATGCATGTACTGTAAGAGTTTTCACTGCAGTTTTTAAATCTTGCAAACTCACATCTCCAGGAAAGGCTCTTCAATTGACCCAATAGGATCTTCATAAGATCAATCTAACAGCCAATCAATGTGTCTGCAATTAGTGTTGCTCTAATTAGAAAGCATTGTTTTGAGCAGCAGCAGAGGCAGTTCATTCATCAATATGAAATTAAGCAGCAGCCACTTAGCACAGGATTACTATTATGAGTTCATTTGTACTGTAATCAATTCATTTGCAATGTTCGTGGCAATCTTGCCAAAGGGCTGTAGATAGCGCAAACATGAGAAGAGTGTGTGAAAGAAAACCATAAAGTTAGTCATTTTTGGAAAATAGAGCGATACACAAAGAGAAAAAGGCAGAAAGACGAGCACAAGCTGTGAAATTACTGCCGATACTGCCTGGGGAAAAGTCACTTATCGCAAATCAAACTAAGCAAATGAAAAGAGGAGTGCAAATCAAATAGCCCAGCTTAACCACCTTGGTAATATCCAGGAGCTAATAAAACATCCCATTCTGAGACCCCAATTTCACATCCTGTCTGGTAAAGCTCTGACACGGACAGAGGCACTTCAAATTACAATGAGAGATGTCATCATCACAAATGTATCATTAAAAAAGATGAGAGAGCTGTTAGATTTCCAGAGTTATCTCTGTCTCTGTCTCTGACACCTCTTCTCTCTTCATCTCACTGACTTACTCACACACCTTCATACATACTGTACCCCTGTGTGTGACACGTGTCCTTACATACAAATTCCTGCTCTCTCTCTCTGAGGACATTGTAATGTAATATTTTGCAGCAGTGAATTCCACACTCATTTCCATCCTAAATGCCATCAGGGTGGAAGCATCTCCCGTGCAACAACATTTAGGATTTCCAGTTGCATGTAACTCACTGCAAGGAAATCAAGCATAAAACAAAAATTAAAATCATTATGCATGGTCTTTACTTATTTATATTTATTTTATACTATGTTAAGTTATCAAGCTGTGATTTTGTGAACAGTTGCAAGCATTGCGTGGTTGAAACATTTCAGATGCTTGTATTGTTCAGAGTAAAACTATTATGAAATACAATAGGGTATAATGATCACCAATACATAATGAACGATGAAAATGTTTAGCAGTGAAAAATATAATCTGGCATTGGTTGAAGAAACTGCACTGAAAAAGCTGTAGTGACATTGAAGAAAAGCTGAAGAATCTTTTTTCAGTAAGGTCAGTGAAGTTTTTTTAATCAATGTGGCTGTTTTCAATGGTTACTTAATTCTGTCACTCTTGTAACAAGAGGGTGGTTTGCACTCTAAGAACAGAGAACGTCCTACTTCCTGTTCCCTCCATTTGTTGCAAGCCTCCAGCAGCCAAGGCACACGACACCAGACATGATGAGCAACATCCTCTACTTCACCTAGAGCCTGGATGCATAGAATCGAGATGGCTAAAATAAACTAACTAAAATGTTGCCGCTTTGGGAGGCCTGCAACCAAACTCATCAACCTAAAGAGCAAGAAAATCAGGTTATGCATACATTTTGTTAGAAATCAGGAGAAATGTAAGAGAATTACGGTTGTGGGAGGAAATCGGGAGAGGGTAGTGAAAATCGATAGGCCCCACTGGAAAATTAGGACATTTGTGTGTGACATTTATGCTAATTACCTTGAAACCGCAGCGGGGGTTGTTGGTTGTTAACTGTAGCTCATACTGGCTCAGACGTGGTTGCTAGAGCCAATCACGACCACTCTAGTCAGTGCTTGTGCTACACGGGTTGTAAACAAAGTCTCGGTAGTGGACTTCTGCTCCACTAAAGATACGTATCACTAAGTCTTTCAACTATGAGAAAATACTTTTTACTTTTTATTCTAACATGCACTGAATGTGAAATATAGCTATATATGTAATAATAATCTGAAGATTAACAGACAAAAAGAGAAAGCCTTAAACTGTACAGAAAACAAAGATGAAAAATCAATCATTTCCGAGTGGAGTATTACTGCACGCTGTAATTTCTTCATGCTACCATTTAGATTCATTTATTTTGGAATTTTACATTTTTTTGCATAACATGTCCTGTTATGTATCCTTTGTCTTTAATGCAAAGTAATGCAAATTAAGTTCTGCCAAGGAAAATGTGACTAAATTAAGTGATTGGCAGTGTGCAGAATCTCTGGTTCGTAATCAGATCTTATTAAAAATCCTTAATAAAAAAAATTGAATGTGACAGTCCAAAGCCACTGCTTCAAGTCAAATGAAGGACAAAATGATGACTTACACTCCACTCACCTCTTATTTAACATTCAGTAACACAATTAAACATTCCACAGCCTTTCAGAGAATACAACTTTATTCAGCAGAGGATATCAATGTATTGAATTTTCTCAAATGAAATCAGACCTATTTCCTTTTATCAGTCAAACTAAATAGTTCCTCTAAACCAGACTCGACTTGCAGATTGTCAAAAAGGCTTTAACAAAGAAATAAGAAAACAAATTAAAAAGGCAATTTTCCAAGACAAATTTACCCCCTTGTACGGTAGACAATATAGTTCCTAACAAAAGTTCTTATTTAAAAATAATAATAATTAAATACGTAAATAGGTTATTATACACAAATCTAGACCTGTGAAGATTCATTTGAACATTGATAGCATGCAACTAACATAGTGTTACGCACTGAAAATCCAACTAAGTGGAGTTCAGTCAGAATGTGAGATAGAAGGTCCAAGGTAAATGTCATATCAGGCTTTTTATAGCAGCACATAATGAAACAGTTACTGAAGAACTGAAGAATAAAACTCTGCACTGTTTTTATTTGTTACAGACAGAACAGTATATTTTCCATGTTATTTTACCTGTGAAATTATTTTGTGTGTCAAACTGAAATGCCCCAGCAACCACCTGGTGCACATAGAAACATCAAAAACTTGATCGCTTGCAGTGTGTAGTGCAACAGCTATTAAAAATATTTGGAGCCTACATTTAATGTAGACAACACAGCAAAGGAGGTTTCATTCATAAGCACCTGTATGCTTTGATACAGGATTCAATCAGTCAAATTAAATCAGCTGCAGGTGCACCAATATCTGCACCTGTACAATATTTTTTGAAAATTATTAGAAAATGGTCTGTTTCTATGATGTGACACATCCAGCAAACCTGAACTTCACAACTTGGCACCTGCTAGTCTCACACAGAAGCACAGTGATTTGCAGAGGTGTACAGTATAACCTGGTTGTGCTTCTCGGGAATTAGTAGCCATTTGACGCATTATGACAGAGTTCCAGCACACTGAATTCCAAGGTAAAGACCACATCTGGTCTGACCAAATTCACAATGACTAGTATTTTTTTCTATGTTTGGGGGTTACAAGTTACAGAATAAGCTTTCACAATTCACTGCTAGTTACCTTGCAGAGCAATCATCCACCCACATAGGTGTTTTACTTTGCTATGTGACCGCTTGTCAACTTACAACTTTATATTTCGTAAAGGTTGCAATAACAAATTTTTTTTATGTTTCTAAGAAATTAAGTGTAAATGAGACATGAGACAAAAAACAATGTTAGAAGAATGAGGTCCAGACATTGTGCAAAGTTGTGTTGCTGTAGAGAAAAAGATTGCATAACCCCTTATTCCAGCAACATTTTTATTTCAGCACTGGAGAACATTGCAGGATAAAGTCTGGACCATATGACTCAGAGACATTTGCATTCTCACATGCAGTTCACTCATATAGTGTCTACATATGTTCAGGACTCCATTGTCTGTCTGAAAGCAGCTTATGTCGCTGCAGTGCTGCCGTACATAGAGCCATCTCTTTTTGGCTAACAGCCTAGTAGCTAGGAGACTGGCTGTGGGAGTATATGCTGTGAGTGACGTAGTTGCAGAAACAGGACAGGATGGGCAAGGAGCGAAGTTGTGGCTTAATTAAACCTTGATAGTAAGTCAGAGAAATGGTAAACAATGAATCTAATAGTGAAAGCGGAAGCTCCAGTTTTCAAGTTTCAAGTAAAAAACTGAACCAATAAGGACACTGATTGTTAATATTAATAATAACAATATATTAAAACATATGCAATGGCCTTAATACTTAATACTATAATTCTGTAATTTAGGTCAATTTTAGTTGAATATAGGCTGGTTTAGGGATGCTGAAAAATAAACTGAGAATGTCAGCATATCTTACAGTCATTTTGCTTTTGTCTTTGCAGTTGTATTTAATTACACATTTGCTATTTTTAGCTCTTTGTGTTCCACAGGTTAGAAAAAGGCAGTTTTTTTTGTTGTTGTTTTCGGCTTGCTTGTCAGGATTTGTATATTTTATTTCCTAAATGTAGATTAACACGCAGTGTTTAAACAGAACATGTTAATTTTGTATTTTTTTCACTCATAACTAGTAACACATTAAAATCAGTAGGGTCCGCCTGTGAGATAAATCTTTTGAATAACATAGACTTGAAAGTTAATTCTCCATTTAGTGTAGAATAAGCTGCCAAAGCATCACAGATGACAGATCTCTAAATGTTTAGCTTTTATCATGTCCAGATTGTGCTTTGAAAGTTTTTTTTTCCTAATTCAGCACTTGTCTCAAAAACCTTAAGAAAAGCAGAACCTAAAAAGCAAAAGATGTTTTACAGGTACATGCTCCTTAGCTGTTCAGTCTACTTCAAAATACAATACTGACATGTCTCCTGGGATTGACACCCGCCTAAACTTTAAAAAGCCTATGTCAACTATAACGTTTGTTTCCTTCCTGGTGCCATCTTTGTTGTCCTGCAATCCTTTCCCTGTTCTCCCTTCATGCATCAAAAGGCACCTTTTCTGAGATTGTGTGCCTAATAAAGTGGCCAGCGATTTTACTGAAGATGTCATTTTAAGTAAGCATTTACCTCTAAGCTTACATAAAGTTCTTTCCTAAATCTTCTTTACTTATTCCCACGAGCACTGGGTGTAGGTAGTGTGGCCAATTCATGTTACATCACACGCAATATATCACCTAATCCTTTTGTTCTCAGAGAACTTAATGCCTACTTTTCCATGACCTCTAATCAGCTTTCCAGAATTCATGCTCATGCCAAAACATTGCGAGACTACGTTGAAGGCACAAATGAAGAAAAAATAAAGCCATTCATTCAGCAGGTTGTAGATCTATCAGACTAAATATGATTTTTATTGGAAGGGCAGGGAGTGCTATATGGCCCGTGGACAAGAGGCTTAGAGAAATGACAAACCGAGTCAGTAAATGCCTGCTATGAGCGATGGCGTTTGTGATTGACAGTCCACTAAGGGCTAAGTCACCCTAAAAACACTAGCTTTGAGTCCACCACCGACAGGCTCCCATGGAAGCAGGCAGCAAAATCTTTACTAAAAGCACTTCACTTTTATACAAAAGTCGAATGACAAGAAAAAGTAGGTGAACTCTTTGGAATTATGTTGTGTTTCTGCATTAATGCTGCATAATTACAAATGCTTAAGCTAATAGCTTACAAACAGTATTCTATAAATAATTAAATTAGCATTTTTTTATCCAGCTGGTTTTCCAGTCTATATATTTGAATCATCTAATCAATATGGAAAAGACAATTAAATGTTTTCACCCACACATGTGCACATTCCCCTAAAAGCACAAGGCTAAACCTCTGAATATCTCACTGTTTCAGATACTGGTATTTCCTGCTTGGCACTTTCTCTCTTTTCTCTTGCAGGGGTCTACTGTACATCAGTCTTCGAAACAAACACTGTGTTGTTTCCAGTAAAGCTCTTAAGCAATAGCAAGTTCACACTTCCTCATATTATTAATTTTTTTTAACTTGAAACTTTCCTTTAAGACCCAAACTCCCTACTTTGAAGCTAGATAAATCACAAATATACAAATAAAATCATGTTGACTGAAACAACATTTAGTAATAACCAATCTAAAGCTTTGAATGATAATTAAAATTTCCAAATAAGCGTGGACTCTTATGATAATACTCCGCTAATGTGTTTACATTAATTTCCTCTTTGTTGTTGTTATTGAGTTTTTTGCCATCTTGTGTCTGACTAGCCTGATTCAAAGCCTGTCATTGCTCATTCTGACGCTTCTATAATCATATCCCCAGATTCTAATTACTATGGAGTCTTACACAAATTTGTCTGCAGCTAAATGATGCTTTTCATCCAGAAAATTACCAAAATTCCTTACAGCATTATTAGTGTTTTAGCACCACTCCCCAGGCGACCCTCCATCCTTTCTTGCTTTATTGTTTTTATCCTCTCCCTCAGCGCATAACATGCTCCTCCATGCATGACAGCAACGGTGCACAGTTGGTGGTTTGGCAATCTTAGTAAAGGCTTAAAAGCATGTCTACTTTAATCATCACAAATAAGACAGAACTCACTCATACATTTACATATATTATAGAAGATACTGTATTACTGTATAATATTGTTGATTGATGAAATGAGGGAAGACAGAGTTGTTCTATTTTTTAACAACAAAATAAAAGTTGTCATATGTGTCCATAAAAGTCCTAGCCTTTAACCCGAATCCAACCTGATTCCTAATGTGGGTTGAAAAGTAGAAATTGTGTTACAATAACATTTCCAAAGTTTTCTACTCTTTTTAGTACATTCAAGCTTCACACATGTGATGTCTTTGTCCCCAAATCATCCATTACCCCAAATAAAATAGTTTTAAGTACATAGATATAGAACTAGAGACATGTCTAAATGGATGCAAAATATGATGAGTGGATTCTCAGACTACAAATGCTGGAAACTTCCAAACCTGGTGGGAAAAGTGAACGAGTAATACTGAAGTGCTATTGAGAAAGGCCCTTAACCTCTAATGGACTTGAAGTGGAGTTGCTCAGCTGCCAGCAAATGGGACCATGTTTGTACTGGGTATACTCCAGGTGTGAAATTCTGCAAATGTAAGAGTCCTGTTCCTGTAGGCACATCATTAATCTCAGCTAGAATTAAAATTATTCAGCACAATAATAACCACAACTGCTTATGGAAACGCCAGTGGCCAAAAAACAGCCAACAGCAGCTAAAATGATCTAAACCACTTAATGTAGAATTGAAGCAAAACGTGAGCAAACCTGTTATGTTGGAAGTAATGTTTAATTGCACAGTAAAACTGTACAAACGCACAACTACAATTTGAACAGTCTGGTAATGTTTTAATATTTACATTTGAAAGCGGTGTTGGGGAGTGCGATGTTGTTATTACCATAGCCATAGCTGAAAGCACCTGATTTGACTGTTATCAAGCTATTGAAAGTCATACAAGGTAAAATACACACACACAAAAAACAAGAACAAAAAAACAAAAAACAAAAAAAAAAACAGAACATCACATTAATAGAAAGATCGTTCTTAGATCTAAGACTACAAAAGCCGAGAAAGAACTACAGAAGCCCTGTGGGCTGGTACTGGAGATAAATACCTACAGTATACAATGTCACTAAGCTAACTTCCTCACATCAGCATGCTAACATGCTTTCCAATTGGCAGATAGACCAAAGCTGACATTCAGCATCAACATAAAAATGAGCAGCCTTCAGAAACTAAAACAGGTTTAAGTGAAGTTAAGTTATAACATTCATCCTAAAAAGTATGATAAACATCTACACCTTAAATTCAGTTATTCAGGACTTTTGACACGTAGCAGCATCCATGCCTCTTCTAAAGTACAGGGCGTAAGAAAGAGGTAGTTTTATCATTAGTACTGCAGCTACTCTGCTGAAAGCGCCTGCCAATGCTGCCCCAGCTGTGTCCAGGCCTGCCAGTTGCTGGCTCAGCTCCAGGCTGCCTGTCACAGGGTCAGCTCAGAGAGACAACCACTCACATCCCGTAAAGCACTGCTGATGGCTAAACACACTCACCATCCATCATGCAGGTGCAAAGACTGTACTTATCCCCAAGAGGCTTCACACACACACAGACACACACACAAACACACACACACACACACAGATACAGAAACACACATACACACCCATGCCTCTGAGCCATCGTTTAGTGGAAGCTATCGATTAGCCCTCTGTAATTAACACACGCCCCCATAGGGAATAAATCAGTGCTGATGAATGACTTATTGTGGTGGTTTAAGTAGTGGAGGTGTGTGCGTGTGTGTGTACAAGTTACTGCATCAATAAAGTTGAAGGAATAAGTGTCAGGCCCTGGGGTTAGCTAAACTGGAAGTGCCATGCTCAACAGTACAAAACTGCTGCTCCCCTATGATACTGTGACCTGAGGCATCTACTGTGGACTCAGAGACATTTAAAGAACACAAAGACCAACGTTCCTGCAGGACACTAAAAAAGGCAAAAAGTAACAAACAGAGAGAGAAACGTCCACTGGTCCACTAGAACTCAGCAGGTTACTGTTACTGTTATTTCTTGCGTTTTCATTTGCATATCTCGCTGCCTCAGTTCTTACCTGAAAGCTATGCTTTAACAGTCACATTCACTTGCCTTCATGTAGAGCATTTCATTCGGGAAGTTTTGTTCTCTTGTGTGCTATGATCAGCACTCCCCAATCTTTGCTGTGTTCAGCTCAGTATGTTCTTGCTGGAAGAGACAACTTTCAATATCAGTATATCTGCTGGATTTACATAACTGACTCCACCAATTAAACTAATGATGATACTCTTTACTTATAACTATAGATTCACACTGACATTATCACTGTGTTAATGTCTTTAAGCAACATGCTAATCTAAATTCACATCCAGTTAGTGCATTTTACAGTATGCATTTAGTGTCACATACTTCTGGTTTATGCTACTCAATTCAGTTATTTATGTATATGAGTCTTTTCGCTCCTGCAGTTTTACTTATTCGAGCTGGTAAGAACAATATCAATCCATCCATCCATCCATTTTCTAAACCGCTTAGTCTCCGCAGGGGTCACGGGTATGCTGACATCTATTCCAGTTGCCCAGCGGGCAAGAGGCGGGGTACACCCTGGACAGGTCGCCAGTCTATTGCAGGGCCACATATAGGCAAGGACAACCATTCACACTCTCACTCACACCTACGGGCAATTTATATTTAACTTAACTGCATGTCTTTGGACTGTGGTAGAAGGCGACAGTAGTAACCACTGGACCACAGTGCCGCCCTGCAATATCAGTCCATAACACAAAAAGAAAAAAAAACAGTGCAGTTTATAGTTTTTGTTTGCTTGTGTGTGTTTGATCGCTGAACTTCTCAGTGGATCTATCCTTTTAGATTTATAGAGTAAAACCTAAACAAAATGCTATTTGGATTCTTGAGCTCTCATTGGGGAGTAAACCTGTGTGTCTTACTCCATATTATAGCCTCTCTGTTTCATTCCCACTTTATAATTCTGTCTGTCACTTTAACCCTCCTCCAACACTCAGCTTTGAGAGAGAAGAAATGAGCAGTGAAGAAACCAAATCTCGAATAGACAATTTCATTATACCCTATCCACTTTTATTTTATTATACATGCAGGAATCCAATTACCTTATTTTAATCAGACGAGCTTTTATTAGCCAATTCACATCATTTTTGTAAAATAGCTTCCACCTCACTGTCTTTCTGCTCGTCTGTGATAGACTAGAAACAACCAAAAAGTAAGGATGGGGGCTCTTATTTTCTGGTGGCAAGTCAAAAAAAAAGGAAATTGAGGTTGGGATAATATATGCACTTCATTTTCACTTAGCCTGACCACTGTCTATCTTCCTCGACAGTTTTGGGTGCAATTCTACTGATGGAACATATTTCTGATCGACAGCATGGTGGAAACCAGTGGGATTTTCACTCAAGGTCCAGATGCATAATGAGTGGACTTGAGATTGGAGTTTATTCATGAATTTATCTATTTCTTGTTGCATGGGCTTTGAATTTAACAGATCCCACATGCATAGCAAAGCATGACTGGCCTTAGAAAGCTGGGAAAACAAAAGGTGTTGGTGATGTGAGAAAAAAATATGTTAAACAGAAGATCTTACTGAGGGCCATTTCTGTGGCCTGCAATGAGAAATCTTTGACTACACTGGTCAGGGTGACTTTCTTCTCTTTTCACATTATCTTTTGTCCTGTTGGTGTTTAATCTTGCAGGCAAAAACATAGCATACGAGGTGTTCTAGATCTTGACTTATACCACTTTGTAACCAAACACAGATGTTTTTAACATAAATGGGGTTACAACAAAGTCTCAGTCAAAAATTGACAAAATCTGTAGTTTTTACTAAGATAACAAAATTATAATAATTTGAATATTTAATCAAGAACCACTAAATATAAGTCAGTACACAAAAGTGCTCTGCAACAGATGCATTGATGGGAGTATGGCAGCTATACTTTATTGAAATTAAAACACAAGACAAATAAGTACAGAGTGAGACAGCAGGGTCTCTAAAGATGGACTATACATACTGTACCCAACTCTAAATGTGGAAATGAACACTAATCCTTCTTCAAAATATTTTACATTCAGGACAAAAACAAGGACAAAGGAAGAGATTTCAAAATAAAACAAAATCCACCATACCAAACCTGAAATTGCAGAGATAAAAAGAAACTTAATCTCACAAGCCTGCAAGATTAATCTCACAAACACATAAATCCTGACCCAAACCCTCCCCCTGTGTGATGCAAGCCTAAAATCAAACTGAATGGCAGCACATCTGCTGTAGAATGATTTATAAGGAACACATACTGCAGTTGTCAGTGTAGTGACAATAGGATTCTCCAGAAACAACCCAGAGCCGCTTTTGTTGATCGCAGCATTTCCTTGGAGCTTTCTCAAGGCTAAATGAGCTACAGGATGAGTGAGGCTGGCAGAGTGCCCCACCGGAACAGCTCCATCCTTTAACACTCTGATTGATCACATTACAGTTAATTAAATATTGGCAAATTGCTCCATCCATGGTTGGGCCATTAAAGTTTACACTCCAGCTACATTTGTCACTTTCCATGTCTCTTTTTATGACCACTGCTTGTCACCTTTTCTGTGTGTCAAATGGATGATGACGAACGCCTAAGCCCTTCATTTTGCCCACTTGTACATTTTTACCTCTTTATCCTTTTTTGGTTCTTATTCTTACACTACCCGCTTCCTTTTCATTTCAATGAAATATGACAACTCCAATGAAGGACTGTGCTGCAGTGAGTCTTTTTCTTATTCCCGGGTCTGTTTGTAACCGTCAGTATCTCAAAGGGGATCAGACAAGAGGAAAATGACAAGGAAGAGCTAGGAGCATAAAAATGACACTATTGGGCAACAGCAGAAGTAAAACACAATTGTTCAGCTGTCAGCTAAGGTGCTACCCTAATAAACCACAATAATGCTGATGGGCAGGGTTATGTTGCATGTCTGACACACATATATAAGATAATAAGATGGCTCTCATCCTCCCTGACAATAATGTATGAGCAGGCTCTCCCTGCTTTAGTTATGAGTTGGTGCCTACCAGAAATCCCACAGGCCTTACTTATAGTAAAGTTGCTAGAACAGCCTGAATTAGAAGATAGGGATGAACACAAATTGTTGTCCACTTGGGTATGGTTGCAGAGTGATTCATTACTAATGCAGTCTGTCTACAGGCCTGAGGGGAAGTGAGGACAGCATATCACGTTCGATAAGTCACAAGGCACTCCTTGAAAATGAGCCATTCTTTTTATTTGGGGAGAGCTGAGAGGTAAAGGAGGATCCAGACTGTAAAGTTCAAGCCTGTGATTAAATGCACAACATAAAATCCTCATCCACCTAACAGTTACTTATCAAGAAAATGGACCCATGAATGAGTCTGATTCTGGCTGTACTAATTAACATAGTGACACAGAAGTTCCTGTGTAACTTAAATTCACACAGGCAGAGAAGTTAGTGGATGCCTCCATAATCGTAATTGTGTATGTACGTCTTATCTTACGTCTTATTTGTGTCCTGACTTTTGTGCATGGTTCCGTAACTGCAGTTTATTTTGTTAGGAACAGGTTACTGTTGTTTTATCTGTCATGCATATTATAATTTGCTCAACAGACCGGTCTATTCTGGTTGATTTTAAATATGCTCTATAAAAACACTTGACTGGAACCTTGACATAGTGTGAAAATAGTCAAGAAAGCAAAATACCAGGTTGTGGTTAAGGAAGAACTGTAGACAAACAGAAAACAACAACAGGGTGTCAGAAGCGAAGTGAGAATTTGCACTTCTCACTCACAGACCTGTGTTTGCCCGTTCCACTTCCCTGCTCCAAGCCGCACTCTGTGCACTATAGCTCAGCGCTCAACTCAAATTGCATTCCATTCCACTCAAATCACATCCTTACACCCCCCAAAAAAGAGACCATAAACCATACACTGTCAATGATTGTCATGTAGATAAACAGTAAAATACTAGCAGCAGGGTTTCTAGTAATCTACTGTTAATTTTACAGTTCTGCTACTGTTATCTATTTCACAGTACATTACTGTAACAATGCCATCTACTGAATTACAGTACATTTATGTATTTTCTTGATTTTACAGTAGACTACTGGCAGCTGGGTTGCTAGTACATTCCTGTGTTTCTACATTATTACATATAATAATAACATGCACTAAAGCATGGTATAATGCTGTATTTTAATAGCAGGACAGACACAACATTGTTTTTCTTTTCTTTTAGATTTTCCTTTTTTTATACAAAGTACTGTGTAGTAATTTACCTAAATAGAGAATATTATTGGCAGCAATAATGACAGCCAATTAAGATCTGTCTTTACTGTAACCTTGATTAGCAATTTGACTGTTCTATACAACACTAAATATATAAAATATGCATTAATTTTAATAAGAACAGTTGTAAATTTCAAGTATGCATTACAGACCACTGATCTGGTTTTTAATAGACTTGGGGGAAAGATGCATCTTGCCACTGTGAGTGCCAGTGTTTTTTCTATAGAAAATGCCTACTTTAGTTCAATTAATAATCTAAAAGAATAGAGAATTTCGCCAAAAAAAGAAGAAAATGTCTTTTCTTTATTATGTCTTGTTTTTTATAATGTAAACAGTGTAACAAAAAAGTGCCTTGATCAGACAAATAACTTAAATACAATAAACTTCACAATTCACTGGCAAGACACATCATCCCTTTAGACCAGTCTTAACTTAGCTTTTCAAAGCAAGCACTTTAAAATGAATCTACCCAGGTCCATTATATAATGTACAGTATATTAAAACCTAGAAAGTTCAGAGTCCATCAAGGTTCTTCAGCAGAATGGAGAGAGAGAGAGAGAATGGAGACTGTCTTATCCCATTTGGCCTTGGTTCCTCTTTCTGGGTTGATTCCAATGATTTGCCTGAAAAACACAGTCTGAGGTCAGAGGTTGAACAGAATATTATACAAAGTAGGGCTGGGTAATATGAATAAAACCATATATCAAAATACTGCTAATGGAATACCACAACATCATTTCATATTGTGGGGGTGATTATTGGTGCTTTTATATTTAATTAGTAGATTTCTGATGAAAAATCATGACTAAACTGGATATGATGACCAAGTATTACAACGGCTAGAACACTAACATGTCCTGTGGTTTATCCAAAATCCCAAGATTAGTATAGTTATTTTAGCTGCAAACCAATTGATCAAAGAGCAAACAATATGGCTTATTTTAACAACAACTAGCCTACATGAAATAATAAAAAAGGAAATGTGCTGAAAGTCACAGCATAGCAAGAGGACCACACTTGTGCTGCAGGCTAGTTTATTAAACTGTTAGCTAACAATACTGATCAGCTGCAGATTGTTTTGTAGCTAATATGAAGTAGTAAGCAAACATCAGCAGACAAATAAAAATGTAATTTAACTTACCGTGTGATTTGCTGCCACAGTACATGATTCAGATGGATAATCCTTAGAAAGAAAGTCCAGAGTTGCCATCTTGAGAAATACAGTAGTGTTTTGTATTTGGGGGGCATCTCTGTTGTTGATCTGAAAATCACTCCCAGAATGCAATCCTATTTACAGTATATTGCAGTATTTTATAGAAAATGGTAAGCCATAAATATTTCCCAGAATGCATTGTTTTCTTCCATATAGTACTTTTTTTTTTATGGGAAACGGTATGTTACTGTTGGAAAGTGTTACAGTGTAGGTTTACATCCAAAAAACAAACAAATAAAAAAATAAATAAAAAAGATCAGTGATAGTGATTTTTAACTAAAAGGTGGACTTTTAATCAGCCTTGGGCATGCGTCATACTCCCAGAGTAAAACTGGAGTGGGACAGAGGGCAACCTGCTCCGTGCTCCGTCAAAAATGTGCTTGCTCCGCTACGTTCACATGCTCTGGTCAAGAGGACAAAAGGTTTACTTTGCTCATACATTAACTGATAAAATGATGATCACGAGATGAAGCAGAAAACTGGTAACATCAATGCCCCTGAAAGGTACTATTTCTGTGTGGACCATTTGCCATGGAGTTTACTTCACCTCTGATGCAGCAACCCATGAGTCATTATTATAGCTATTGAGGAGAGTATGGTTTGTTACTGAATCTATTCGCCATAGAAGCAGCATAACAATAACAACATTTTTTTAATAAGAATTTGATAAGTATTAGCAACATTACATACAGGCATTCAGCAAATCTTGAGAGAACTCTATGTCATTTAACACACTGAGGTCAGTTACCGTACAACACATGCCAGTGGCTGTGCTCTGATTCACAGATATGAAGGAGAGAAATGAAGTCAGGCTGTTGATGATGCAAAGACAAAGATGTACAGACAGAAAGTGAAAGACAAAAAATCTTTCTGTGACCTGTAGTAGGTAGGATACAGCCTGAAGTTATTCCTTGTAAGACCTTGCTTCTGTCTCTCACCTGCCAGATACCTTTACTTTAGCTGTATGTTGGTTGTGCCTTCGTGACATAAGGCCAACATCACACACATGCCCCGGGCAAAGATGGGAAAAGAACGAGACAGATAAAAGGGGAATTTCATGCAGCACAATGGAAGTTCAGCAGTGTGGAGTTCACTGTGTGAGGCTGAAAAAGAGCCACTATTATTTTTGGTAATGGAGCATTTTACAGCTACCACCCACACCCATAAGGTCTACTCATTTATCTACACATAGAAGATAAAATTTTAAGATCTGCTAAACAGTGAACTCTTTCAACAAACTGAAAGCTTGAGTAGAGGCACTGGAAGGAAAAGACGACCAATGAAGGAGACAGAAACTATGTAGAGAGGTTGTAGGCACCTTAAAAGACACAGGGGATGGTAAGTATTAGAAAAGAGATATAGGGGGGCACAAAAAAGAAAAAAGACAAGCCAGGAAATGAGTTTAAAAAAATATACAAAAACTTTTTCTTAGTGCTCTGTCCTCTATGAGAGCTGATCACCACTATCTTCTCCCTTGTTGCACCTCTATTTTATGCTCCAGTGGATGACAGTAATTTAAACCTCCTGATATGCAAATGTACTTAATTGGACTGTCACCAGTGCCCAGGCATCGTCAACTTAGTAAAATGACTGAGGCTTGGAGCAGATTGGATTTTTGTGGCCAATCTTGTACACTTAATTTTCAGTAATTTTGCAAGCATCTCACCACGGGTTCCTGCGACATGTCACTTACAAGACTATCTATACCAGCTGCAAGACATAAAACACAAACAGACAACTCTCTTGTCATTTTCATTCTTTCACTCATTTTTCTTTCTCTCTGTACACCCAATTACTCCCATCTCAGCCAGACCCATCGATACTCATGTGATTCATCTTGTTTGTACCTTTTAAAACCTCTATGACTATGGCATTAGAGCCTGTAATTTCCTCCCCTGGAGGCTCCTTTTGTTCCCATTCTGTCAGATAACTATATTTTGTTCTGCACTCAAAACTCACCCATGTTTAGAAGAACACGTTTTTTCTGCCTGGCTCAAATCTACTGGCTTTGTTTTTAAGAACATGGGGTGCCCATGCATGTTTTTCTGAACTCAGCTACCAGAGGGACACATTGGAATTCATAAGGATTAAAATAATACTCATAATACATAAATACTTGAATAGTGTCTAGAGGTCTTGTTATCTCCGAGGGAACAGCAGAACCTTGTTGAACTATAAAGAAACATGGCTAGAAGCTCTGTATGTTTGTGCATGTCTATGTGCGTGTTTGGGTGTATGCATGTGTAAGATAAGGGACTGAAAAAGACCCCAGCTCATGCAATATAAACCATTTAATATATAATAAATAATATAATGCATTTAATATATTCTCCTTTCAAGTAAATAACCTTGATGTGCAGCCTCCTGGATATTGTCTGTCATCTTGAGTGATCCAAGGCTATTAATTATCCATGATGTTTTCCTGTCATGTTTTTCTATAATCTTTGTTTATTTAAACCCTTATTTTTTCATGTTTGCCAGATGACCTCCATCAATCACTAAGCAAGCATGTTAAGTGTCAGGTCTGTGTGTATTTCATTATAATGCAGATAGGAAAACTGTACCTCATATATAATTTTTCCACCTGCACAGCCAATCAATATATAAAAAAGTCATTTTTAAGGAAAAATACTTTCCAAATGCCACCTGCCATTTTACAAATTATGATAATTGTATCATAAATTCTTTATTTAGCACTCAACCAGACTTCTGTCTACCCATCCACCCAGTCTACATGCAGTTAATACCATAGGTTGAGCCTAAAGACTAAACTGGGCTTCTGACTGTGAGCATCACCCCCACATTTCCCCACACGAGTCACTGTGTAAATTGGCAAAAACTCATTTTGGTTTTCTAGTCTGTGTAAAAGAATAGTGGAGAAGGGAGCCGGTGATTTCCACTGTGACATCGTCAGGTGATTAAGCCCACGAGATGTTCAGTAGACTGACTTTAATATTGTCTGTGCTCTAACATACAGAGCTACAGGGTCAAGCACATCCACAAATTAACTACATGGATATGGGTGAGGGATTAGTATTACATTTAATCCTGTGATTGTCTGTTATGTTTCCATCAAAAAGGAAATTTTCTTTTGATTCACGCATTAATGTCTTCATGTTCTCCTGGGTGATATTTATGTTTTGTGACAATCTCTTGCCCTTGTGTGAAGTGGAAATGATTAAATTAAATCAGTGCCAAGGTAAATCAAGATGTTGACTGCTCTGTTGAATACTTTGAATTATACAAATTTCTCCTACATTTGATTTGTGTTCTTGAGTGTAAACAGATGTGACTTCAGTTTTCACAAAGTAGCTTCTAGAGCAGTGTTCCTTGAATTCCTCTGTTCTCTCTGACCCATACACACAATGTGGCTGACGTGTTTGTCCAGTAGAGATTTCTCCAGCGCCAAAGATGAAGTAGAGAAATACTGTGATGAAAATATGACAGGAGGAAGCAGGAGAGGATTAAAGCACAGAGGAAGCTGCCAAAGTTTAAAAAGAAAATTTGTTTTTTTTTTTTTTTCAAAAAACAGAAACAGGGTTAAAAGTCAGATGGGATGATTTGGAGATAGGACTGGGATCCACATGAGAGACAGTGCAATGAAAAACAAGAATTCAAGGGTAGAATGAGTGGAGCTAGAAATTTAAGTTGTATATCAAAGGCGGCGTGTAACTCTTTGAAGCGCAGCAGAGATGTACTGGCAAGTGATGAATGTGATATTGACAAACTGCTAAAACATGGATTGCACTCATGGAGTGCTGATTCAAAGGCTGAAACAACATCCTTCCCTCGATCAAACTGTGACGACTTCAAGCATACTTTTGGTTCTCCTCCTTACGTTTGCCTCCCAGGAAAAGTGCTCATGACAGTTTGTTCACACCTTAATTTACGGCTTGGATACAGACCATCAACACATAATCCAACAGCATATTATACACACGGACATCCTGAAACACATAAATACAGTAACCCAAGTAGGACACATTATGCACAGTAAGTAATATTACTTGTATTATCTTGTCCTGCTAAATTAACCGTGTTCGGCAGGGCAACAGACAATTATTATTACGTATGCTTATTTTTATTAGGTATTATTGTATTCTAGCTAGATAACAGCTGGTTCATTGACAAGGTCAGCTGATAGTAAATAACAGTTTCCATCACATATCACATTAGTATCTGATTCACCTCAGTTGGGATCATCAGATATTCAGGGCTGAGCATCAGCTTGTTCTGCCAGTCGGTGAAATTATGTTAGCTTACGTCAGCTAATGCAACTTTTAGCTCAGCAGCCAAAGAGGAGACTGTAAGCTGTCAACAGTATGAATTTCGATGATACATTATATTATCACTTACCAGCAGTTTTACCTATAGGCTACTTAAACGGTACACTAGTAAATTACAATAAATTACACTGAATGTGGTAATTACAATATTGAAATAAGGACGCTGGTCTGGAAGTTTAATATTATATTATAATATTGATATTGTAATATTTTATTATATTGTATTATAATACAATTAATATCATAATATTAAAGATATTATTTGTGTATAGTGTAATCAAAAGCAAATACATTAGTAATTAGGTCTGATACAATTTCCATTATCATTACTTGGCAGTCAATGGGTGTACAGTTTTTACTATGTGATTTTACGCCCTGCTTCAGCAGCGCACCCCTGGAAAGGTGGTAATGCAACAAACTATTTGCAGTGGAAAAATGACAAACACCCTAACAAATCACTTTCTGATTCCAATCACAATGAATGTTTCGGTTGGAAAGTAACTATGTTCTCAGTGGGATAATAAAGTAGTTTACAAAAATTCTGCTTAATAGCATTTAACAGAGAACGTAAAGCATACCCCTTTTTGTTACTTGTGTTTGAAAGAACAAAGGAGTGAGTCATGACACTAACTCCACTTGCCTCCCTTTGCCAGTTCTGAAACTCATCAAAAGACAAAATAAGCTAAAAGCCTGGAAAAAAAAAATCTCATTACAAGGACTATTTCCCTCATCTGTGTGGTTCAGTGAGAAAGCAGATTGCATTTCAGTACTTCATTAATAAATGAGTATGTGAACGATGGCAGAGTGATGGCTCCATTGTCTTGAAGCCAAAGACTAAGGCATTTTGAATACCAGAAGCAAGATAGTCATTATGCTGTCTGTGCTTTTGAGCTAAAAAAGTCTACAGAAAGTTTGCGTGAACAGTATCCTTCAGTAACACAGTAACACACATCTTAGGCAAACTTTTTCTGTTCATCTCGTTACTACTGCCCCCTCATAAACTATGTGAAAACTTAAATTTAGACTGAACTTATTCAAAAAGAAAGAGTTGTCATCTCTGACAAAATGATGCATCTGCTTTAGACAGTGTTGAGTCTTGCGGAGGATAAAAGCCACTGCTCTGGCTCCTGAATGCACCAGAGCTGGATGAAATCTGACAGGTGGAAATTATTTAAGCAAAAAGTGTGTGCGTACAGAAAGGAAGGAAGAAAGTGAGGACTTGTTCTAGGTCAGGATACAACCTTACCTTATTAAAAGCAAGCCTCTAGCGCCTTCAAATTTCAATCACTTCATCATCAGAAAGCTCCTTCTTTAAGTTCACATTTTTCTATTCATGATCGGCCACGATAAAAGTGAGTTGTAATTTCCATTTATACAGTTTGATAGAAGAAGAATTTATTTTAGATTCCACATTATCACTATAGGAACATTTGCATAATGTACCCAAATGTACAGTATAGTCAAAACAGGTGACTGATTACATTTTTTCAGCTTAAGTAAAACATTATTTGTGCATGTTTTTAAAGCAAATGATTCTGTATTAAGCCTCTGGCTTCTTTTTTTTTTTTACAAATATAGACATTGACTCTAACCTTAACTTTTACCCTCTGTCCTCATGATTCCATGTATCTCACACATGTATTGTGTTAAAGCTCAGAGTCACACAATGTATTCACCTTTCAAACAAAACAGCCTTCTCTTGTTAATAAATTCATTGCCATGTTCATGTTTCTCCACCTACACTGCTGCACTAAGCTCACTGCTGCTAGGCTAATGAGATATATTTCATATTTAGTATGAGATCAGTTTTGCAATCAGACAGACAGTAAGAGGCTAATTAATCACAGCAGATTAGGCAGTCGGTATATTTACTTATAGATATTTACCTTGCTTTATGGTAATGGATGACGAAATGATAGCATCTGCTGTTTTTAGACTAATGGGAAACTTTTTGATTTACTGAAGAAAGTCAAGGTTAGAGATAATAGACTTTTTATTTATGCCTTTAGATGTACATAACAGTAAAGCAGTAAAATTAGAATTCAGATACACTGTCAAGACATCAAATGAGAGCAGGAACAGGCTTACTCCTGCTGTCAGTCTGACTTTTTACTACTTGTAAATGATTGCAGATGGCAAGTGAGTCCCTTATTAAGAGCTTGAGAAAAAGTGAACAGCATAAGGTATGACACTTTCAAATATGAAGGGTGGCAGTGGCACACAGAGGTCTTGTGAACCTGTCTTAACTGTCAGCGCTGTTGATTGAGCAGCGCATACGCATGTGGGGAACTGCTGGGACATTAGGTTAGTGTTCAAGCAAAGCCACATGGCTCCAGGGAAGTAAAGGATTGACACATGAATAGTATGTCATGCCACAAAATGCACAAATGTCATTGTCTGTATATGTCAGCAATAGAAAACCAGGGGTAACTGACAAACAGCTAACATGTTTCTAAGCACAGGTTTTGCCCACTAACCTAACCTGACACCGTAGAAGCCTACTTAGTACAGTGGTAGATGTCTTCTAGAGAGCTACTTCATCTTAATAACCTAATGGACCGCTGTGCTATTCACACTTATTATCCACCACTACAGAGTTCAGAGTACACAGGATCTCTTGAAAAGCAAATTCTCAGAAAGTAATTTAAGTGTGAAAATGGCACATCATTAGCAATAAACTCTCAGCCAGCCAAAGTGTTAGGACAACAGAAATGGCAGCCATTTTTCAAATACACGTTTTTTCACCCAACACAGACTTGCCCATGAACACCTCAACACTTAGAGATCGAAGCACCCAACATATCTAATGTCTCTAAATTTAGCAGACACCTTGTCCTGCCAGCTACAGCTAAGATGTGCAGGTTTGTTACTGAACATTAAACTTCCTTTGGGTGATAAATAGTAGCCATTCTATCATCATTTGATCATCCAGTGCGTATGGATAGCTTCCATCTACATGATGTGGGTCTTACCTATTTATTTTTGTGACAAATGTATCTAATAGACATGGAGTATATTCTGGGGCATGTGTGACTCAGTTCCTGACTCAGTTCTCTACAAATACCATAGCTGGTGTTTCGATTCCTGGTCCCTTTTGTATGTGCAGCTGTTCAACAACATTTTGCCATGGAGATTAGTATGTCAATTTTTTTTCCAGTTCAATCACTCCCTGATTAATAATAATGCAGCACAAAATTTATTTTAAATTCTAGCACAAGAGGCAATAGTTTATAAACAGAGGGGGACGCAAAGGTGAGGATTGGTTAAAGTTAGTTAAAATATGTATACCATCCACTCTGTATGCCAAGGCTTACCAAGTTAAAGCATCACTCTGGTAATTTTCACTTCTCTACCATAGTTTAACTAATATCACTCCAGATACTGTATAGTTGTCACTGAAATGGAAAAACTCAAGTTGATGACTGACTGAACTCACATAGGCACTTATCAACTAATAAATGATGTGTTGTGACAGACTAGAAAGAAGCATGTGCTCCTGACAAGTCTCATACATCCATGTGTGTAACTCATGGATTAAAAGGGTATAGCATAAATCTAAATATTACAAAATGCTTGTCTTCTATATGTTATCTGAAACATATACCTGGTTGTAAAAGCCTCCTTTTTGTATGTTCTTTGATCCTTAGGGCAAGATGCCTGCACTTTGCCAGACACAGTCATGTAAAAAACAATGAATCTATCTATACCTGTGCTTTTCACTCTTTCTAACACGCTGTCTCTGTGATTTTGAAGCTTGTGACCTGCTGTAGCACCGCAGTGCTGGCTGATGTGAGTCTTAGGCAGCTTTCAGACATGACAGTGCCACATTTCCTGTTGTTCCAGACCAGTGAGTGTGGTGACTGTCGCACCATGCTCAGCAGTCCAAACAAGAGAATTACTGGACAGTTTTGTAGTGATGTAAAAGACAAATATACTGTAGGTACGTGCTGCCTTATTTGGATATTCCTGTTGAATTAAACTAAAACTAATCATTCAGAAATGCACGGATGATAAATCCATGCTTTAAAGCCACACATAAACATCTATTCATTAATACTGTACATTTTGTATCAATGTGGACAGTGCTAATGAAGCAGGTGGTGATTTTACAAGCAAATAAACCAAGGTTTATTGAGGGTATTGCAGTTCTTGCCATCATCAATGTAGCAGCAAGACTCTTGTCAGTCAAACATCCTTTGCTTGTGTCTTAGATGTACTGTAATTAAAACCTGGCTGTCTAAATTAATGAGGCTTAACCGCTACCTGTGCACTGCCCTGCCACTCAACCCAAGCAATTTAGGGGGGAAAAAAAGGCAGGATTCTCCTCAGTTAATTACTGTATAACTGTGTCTGCCCACGAACTATGTCTGCATTGTTGTACACCACTGCTTTAAGAGAAATAACTAAGTGGTGCACTCTGTATGGATTAGTTGGGGTAGCTCATAAGGATACAAAGATGGAGAGGATATAAAAAATGAGGCAAATGAACAAGTGCTGATGACAGGAAATAATACTAGTACAGTCTCAACAGAGGTATGAAAACTGAGGGAGAAGCAAGAAAAGAAAAGGGAAACTGCAAGACAAACTGGTGATGTTAATGTTCTTGTTTATTAATAATGTAATGAGAAATATCCCCTAGCACCCTCACTTATGAAATCCAGGAATGCCCATGTGTTCTTGCGGCTGTGCATGTGGGTCGGTGTGCATGTGTGTGTACTTTCACATTGTGTGGCTGTCAGTCTAGTGAGAGCCAGAGGACATAAGCTGGTCAGCCAGCTACCTTCCCTACTGTCTCATCATTTTCTCTCTTTCTCCCTGTAGGGTGGCCATTACAGTGAACTCCCTCAGGTCATGCCGTAGCACATACACAACACACACACACAATACAGAATGAACTATGACAAAATGTTTTAGTAAGCTTACACACAAGCACACATTCTCCTTCTCTCCAACCATCCATCCAGTCTAGCTTGAGGGACTCTGTGAGTGGGCTCCAGCCCCACGTTGCAGCCTCATGCTAGGCCTTGGCCACATTAGCAGCCTGGCGGGAGATAGGCTGGCTGGGCTTGCCAACAGCCTCCAGCTAACGTCCTCCCACAAGAGCTGGCACCCTTTAGATGAGCTGGAATGGTCACAAAGTGGGAAGAATCTAATCCCTTTCTTTTTTTTTCTTTTTTGGAGTGTCTTCAACCACCATCACCATGGCTCTTATTTAGGCCACTTTCCACTCTAAGTAAATATGAAATATGAGTCCTATGTGTGATTTGTGCTTGCTGGGAATTATTGGATTAAATGGTTGCAGCACAAGCTGGGTTAACACCAAGAAAAAAAGCTGTGATGCAGCAGTAATAGTACATGAAGCCAATTTAAGCCCCTCCACAGTGATATCGCATGACAGCTTTACATGGTTTATATCCTAAGAGTTAATATATCCCACAGATATGCTTCTCTGTTTGGATTAACAGCTGAATCATCGTTGACTGTCTCCATCTGTCATATATTGCTGATCATTCTCCCATTGACAACTGCTGTATTAAGCTCGTACTATGTACCATACCTGCATATGGGATGGGGGCATCTTTGTCCAAAGCTACCAGAGGAGGATCCAGCAGAACAATGTCTGTGTTTTCGGTAATCACCCCATGGTATGATGTCTCAATCCACGGCTTGTGTTTATTCACTGCAGAAACAGAAAGCAAAGCATGCAATGTCATTGAAATGCTTCTCATACAATAAACAGCACAACTACTAGTCCTAACATACTGTGATATACATAGTCAAGTTTATTGCAATAAACTGTCCAGCCACAGTCTCATTTTGCTTCTCTCTGCAGCTACATTTTCCACAGGTTTCAAACCAAGGCCAAATCAAAACAAAGTTCATTGGCTGAGGGTTTAAATGAGGCCCTAACTTGAGTAATGGCTCACAAGGCTGTGTGCAACACTGTACAGCCTCACTTGACAATTCAGCAAAAGTAAACAAAAAAAAGTAGACTCTTTCTAACTGCTCATCAAGTAATCCTTGTTACACACTTTAATTATTTATTGAATGTAAAATGTAAAATCTACTTGGCAATGCTAAAATGTAAATGTAGTGTAGAAGAAAAAACACTTTTATTGCTGTTGCAAAACAAATGCAATTGCATTTAATCTTGTTAAATTAAATGTGCTTCAATAAATGAATTGTCACAGTAGTTGGTAGGTTACCAGCTACAAAAATGGCTGAATGATTAAGCTTTTGAAACTTGAAGTGGTAGTAGTGGGAACTATAAGAATATACACTCTTTGTATATTCTCATTAAACTTCCATACTGAAATAATTTGAAGTAAATATAATTGGAGCAAGGTGGATGGTACACTTCTTTTTATGTATGCAGTTAGTATGATAACAGCAATATCCTGTAACTATCTAAAAGTGAGTGTGAAGATACTGTATTTAACAGACCACGCTGACTGATTTCAGCACAAGATATGTAATTATGCTTTTGGGGACCCTGGGTAAAAGGAAGAAGCTAGTGAGACCTGGGAAAAAACATGCTAACACTACTAGGATGCATATTCATGAGTGCTTGCCCAGAAAGCATAGCTAACAGCCCTGATACAGTCTGAGGAGATCATTTGGGGCAGAGAGATGGGAACACATTAGTCTATTAAGAGATAATAAATATGCATTAGTTTTCTACCGCAGTGAGCTGTAACATAATACTCGATCTTAACTTTAAATGCCAAACCAGGGTTTGAGAATAAATAGCCTGCTGACGCTGCAATACATACAATTTCAGGGGGGAAGCTGACTTGTTTGTGTCATCTAAGACATACAATGGCTAAGAGAGACAAAGCTGTTGTAAAATGATGTTTTGCGGTTATTTTGTGGAACATGTTGAGACAGCGTACAGATACAGCACAATATGCACCTATGCTTATTTATGCTCTCGCTCTGGCAACAGATATATATATATATATATATATATCATGTCCTGATTCATGAACATAATCCCCTAAAATGTGTAATTCACCTAATCAGGAGTCATGTGGTAGTGAAGGGACTTCGACTTCTGTCTTCTCACATCTAAGGAGCCCTGTTAACCTTCAAATCCTTGATGCTGTGGTGCTTACTTAACAATGTCAGACTCACTTAAACGTTCTGTTATCAGCATTACTAACATTTTCTATTGAGAGAGCACACAGTGTTCCAGCTGCAAATCCCTGATACAGCAATGAAAATGGAGCGTCTCCCTTGTCATATAATCACTAAAACAACACACATACTGTAAAAATACTGCAGATAATTGAATGGCAATTTGTTCAGTCAATTTAGTCATGTGATATCACCAGTGCACAAGCTTCATCCTGTGGTTAGAATGGCCTAAATTTGATGCTGCAGTGGGTTACTGAAATCTCAAAGCCTCTCCAGTCTCCATGTACAATATGGGGGGGGGGCAATGTAAAGCCGTTCCTATTAAAGGACTGTACGTCGCTGCTGGATTAATTTCAAAACTGCTGCTCAAAGTTAGACTGCTGCAAGGCCAGCACGGCATCTTTCTTAAATGAGTTGTTCTAGAGACCGGCTAACAGACCAAAATTTCAGCCAGGGCAGAAATAAGGATCTGCACAATTAACACATTCTGGGGATATCAGGGCCCTGTTTTTTAAGCCCCATATGGGTATGATATGGGTTTAATATCCACATAATCACCACAATGTCTTGATGAGGTGCTGCCTTCATGTCCATCTCACAATTGCTGCTAATCCAATTACTGGTGAGCATTATAATGAGCAGTCTAATGCTGACGCCGTGTTAATAGAATAGTGTCTGTGTATTGACAACTTGAGACATGCCCCCAAGTCATAATCATAAAGGTAGATGGATGTGCCTCTTTCTTCTTGCAAATAATCCAGGCTGTCAAAGGTTGAAGAGGTGGGGAAAGGATGGTGGGGGTGGAGAGAAGGACGAACCATCAGTTACAGAGATTCCCAGGTGAAACATTGCAGCTTCTTATCACGATCGAAACCTGGCTGCTAGCACTAATGCTTTGACACTAAGTGATTAGCAACACACTCCTCTACGACAAGTTGAATCAAAACTAAACACAGTTAATCCTGTAATCGATAGGAAGGGAACATGACATCATGCATAGCCAAATTTGCCGGCACCATTTGACTTTACACTTCTTAGATTTGCTCTTTTTACTAAATGTCTTCCGTCTGTTGTGTGGTAATGTCGCACACCTTTTTGATTCTATTTGGTGTTCATCTACGACTCAGCCTTCAGACATCTTCTAATGCCTTTTTAAAATTATCATAGACACACATGCCTGAAAAAAGTGACCCCAATTTATAAAACCAAACACCTTCAGTGGTTGCTAAAAGCACCCAGTAATGGCATGTGATAACCTCTGTTTGTGTATAAAGGGAGGTCAGTTTGTGAGCCTTGTGGTTTGTGAAAGAGCATTTTACATCTTAAGAACAGAGCAGGAATTAAACACACCATTTTCTGTTTCATGTGTTAACAAGCAGAGGAAACTGCTCATCAAGATTGTTGTGTTTGCTTATTTAGACCAGAGCAGAGATTCAAATACCATGACATTTCACCACTGTGTCACACAGAGGGGAAGCAATGAGGTGATTTCTGTTAACTGACTTCAAGGCAGACTAGACAGTTTTTTATTTATATCTGTCTCTATCATTATTTGAACCCTTAACTTTACTGTTCTATACATGTCCTAATAAAAAGAAACTGAGATTCTACTTACAGCTGCCTACAGTGGTTCTATATTCTCTGCTTTTGCCATACTGTAACTAAATTAATAAAATGCATTGATAATATGTAATCAATTCCTTGTACATGCAATTCTGTCATTGCACAAATTAGAGGAGTTGAAGGCCACTCAATCACTTTTGTTCATCAAATCAATTTAATTACAGGGGTTGAGGGATGCAGTTATCAAACCTTTATAGGCTAATATAATCAGGTTGTATGACAGCTGAAAGGTGAATGGTGGAGTTCAGCTGCCCTTTACTACTGACTGTGGCTCAGTGAGATGCATTCACTCTTGCCATTTCACTGCCAATTAAGCCAAGAGTCGAATTTGACTTACGGCTCTGAGCATGGCAAAGACATTACAATGGCTGATTAATCTCTGACCAGGCGGCAGTATGCCACTTTAACTGTGCTGGTGGGTGCCACCCTAAATGGGCAGGTGCTGCAATCTTAACAAACCGAGGGGGAGAGGGGAGGAAGAAAAAACTGTTGTAATTAAAAATAAATCTGTAGAAAATTAAATTCTGATTGATAAGGTCAACAAAAGGGGCTGTGATGAATACATCAGCATAATGAAAAGTAAATGTAACAGAGACAGCTAGCCATTACTGAGACCAACAGGCAATTACAGCTACATGGCAAGCTGGGAGCTCATGCCAGCTTGGCGATGCTCAGAGATGTCCATCAACGGGTCTCTGTAAATTATCGAGGAACATACCCGCTCTGGCATCACTGAGGGATATGTTTCTCTCTTTTTTTTTTTCTTTTCCCTCAAACACTTCATCTTTGCAGTGATCTGTGTCCTCTTTGAACCTCGGAGATCTTCTCAAACTTTAATCATCATCTTCTTCACTTGGTGCATTGGTTTCGTGCTTCACAGAGCAAGCTGACAGGAACCATATGCCATGAGAGGACTTTATTAAATGAAAAAGGTACTCAGTACACTGAGTGCTCAAGTTGATTATGATTTCAGATAGGCTAATGGGTAACACATGTATGCATGAAATTTTTTACTGCTAATTTACTAAATATATTAAGTGAGCTCAATGGATATTAAAGGGATATCCCAATGATTTAACATTGCATTTCCATTTAGCTAACAAAATTTAGATAATAAAAACACAAGGATGACTCATAATAGAAGAAGCAGGTCGAGACAGCTTGACATTTTGATTCAAGCATGGCTGAATCTGTCCGCTGAATAGTGTTTAAACAGTTTGACACTACAAAGGCATACTGTAAACTCAGTCACTGTCCTGCACTTACTGCTAGGATCTGATCCATTGTGGGGACACAAAAGCAGCATCTACATTTCTAAATACATCTTTTCCCATCTCACTCCCACATTAGCCTATAAAGATCAAACTGCAACAGCTGCCAAAGCCCAGCGACTAATAAGAAACGTCTTTGTGCTTGGCTAGAATACAAGCAAGTTTATTACTCAGTCAGAGCATAAAGCAAAGGAAAATGTATTCTGCTACAACACCTGGGTCACACTAACGCTGCTGCTTCGCAGTCCTTCTCAGACACCGACACCCTGACCTCTGCTGTGTTTGATACACAGCTCCTTCTGCTGTCCTCTCATCTCAGAACAGTGTCTGGAGGACATGCAAAGGAAATGAAACACCGCACTTTCAGCACATCTATAAAAGGTCTCATGTCCTCCTCTGGGACGGAAAATAACTGAAAATCATCACTTGGCCTGGAAATGATTCACCCGTTGCCCCTTTCTTGGCCTTTTGTGGAGGTTAAATTGGATTTAGTTTCTTGAGATTATGAGCTGTTTGAATTCCTGGGAAAGGTGAGATAAAGCAGCCTTACACAGTTTTTTTTATTATTATTATTTTGGTGAAAGTGGAATAACCTAACAATTCAAAAGTTGTTGTGCACTGACCTAGGTGTACGTCTATGTGTGTAAATGTTTAGGTGTAGAAACTGTATAACATAATCCTGTGTGCACACTGCTTATGTGGTCCCTGGCAGGTTGTGCATTCTGGACATAATCCAATACCAGTATCCTAGTGTGTGCATGGTAGGCTGAGCAGGGCAGAGCAGTGTTTCAGCAGGACTCTGCAGCCTCTCTGCCTGACGTGTCGAGTACAAAGCAAATACAGACAGTGCCCAGTGAAACCTCTCAGCGAGGACTCAGACCCAAAGAAACAAAACTCACAAACAGCCAAGCTCAAAGGTTCATAGACAAGCAGAAAAAGAACATGAAAAAAATATTTTTATGGTTCTGCATTACACGGATGCAAAGAAAACGCTCAAAGGAGGCAATAGCTGCTACACACATCAAAGTCCTGCTTTATTTGCACCCCAGTGAACAATGACATTTTTATTTTGACATGTCTCACTTTTTACCTCTTAACATTGTCCCTGCAGCAAAATGACAGAGTCCTGACAAAGGTCAGGCTTTTATCATGAGCTTGTTTTCCATCCACCTTGGCTGAAGTGCAAAATACACCTCTGGGGTCAGAATACAAGAGTAAAGACGGACTGGAGAAAGTGAGGAGGATAGAAAAGGCACCATACAAATTCTCTGGGCCTCTGTGCTGAAAGTGAATGTGTGGCAATGTTCCAGCTTGCATTGCTCCATTTTCTGATGGAGACTTATTAACCTGAAAAAGATACGGAAAGGGCTGACTGTACAGTCACTCTGCTGCTCCGTAACTACCCCCCACAGCCCCTGGGGAAGAGTGAGAAAAACAGAGAGAGAAAGACGAAGTGTTGTGCCTTGAAGTATGCAGCGAAACAGAAAAAAAAAACACTAAAAGCATCTATCCAAATAACCAGGAGGATGTATAGGAGCTGAAAATACACTTTTGGTGCCATTACCCCCAGCTATCATGACCCTTCTTTATCCAGAGTTTTTACAGTCACAATTTGTTCCCTCTGTGCATCATTTATAAGGCTTCTTGGTCCATTATTGTATGTGCAATTTGAGATAGGGCATTTACAGCTTCCTGCTTTTGTCACACACATGCACTGAGAGCATGTCAAGAGATACACCTACACAGCAAAGTTTTAACAGAAAAAAGAGACAAGACAGAATTGGTGAATATGTAAAAGACTCAATGTGTGTATGGTAACAGTGGAAAACACATTTTAGATAATTATATAATTATAATTTTATATAATTATAGAGTTTGATGACATATTTATCTCTAAATTAGAATATTTGGAACTAGTTAGCACAGTATATCCTAACTTCATTTAGGACCAAGGTTCAATGACCTAGCCTTACAAATGTAAAATTATGTGTTTATTTTAACTAAGCACAAGTAATTGGGATACACTTAGTTTATTTGGTAAAGGTTTAGTTTTAAAAAAATCTTAAATCACATGATTTATATTTCAGTAAAGCAATTTGTAAATGTAATCTATAATTGCTGACATTTTTTGTTTGAAATGGATTCTGGCTTTGGCTCTGACCTGGGAAGATCATGTCTTCATTCTTAATCCTACCTACCTCAGTTTTTGCTGTTTTTTTAGAACAGCAGTCAACAAGCCTGGCACAAGACCTATTTAAAGAGTAATTTCATTCAGTCCAATAATCCCACTTAAACTGACAACTAGAGGTGACAGCAATGCTTATTTCAACAACATGTGCAGCACTGATGTACAACTATCACCTTGCCAATTTCCAGTGTGCAATTCCACTGTCATTCCCTGTCACATTGCAATGCACTGAACATTTCTCACTTAAGTCCTTGATATTTATGTGAGACTAAAAAGCTGACTAGAACCAGAAGAGCCAGTGCAATATGTACATGTCCAATAACTTTGCTTTTTAATTCTTGTTTTGAGTGGTTCTGGTGGAGCAGAGACATGTAACACTGAGCAGCAATATGATGTAGTGGGATGTATTTTTTCCCACAATTCACACAATAAAACAGATTTATGTGCTATAAGCACACATCTATGAGGAGAGATCTAAAAATCCTGACTATAAAATGGCCACTCACTCCTACTGATTCCAGCCACTTCTCCTCGCTCTTGCTGCTCCCTCTTCTTATGTGTAGATGGCCTAAAGTATGTGCTGTGAACAAAGAGTCAGTGTAAGAGACAAGTTCCCAGATCTTTTTGATCCCTGCAGAATTTTGCAACTGGCACCTCAGGCCAGCTGTGAAACAGGGGGCTGAAAACACATAGTGTAAATAAAAGTATCTGCGGTGTAATCCTTTTAGAATGGCTGGGCTTTTGAAGTGAAGGCCACCGTATTATGGAACATGAAGTGCACTATGGACAGTAATCTGGTTAAAGACATATGTGTGTATGTGTGTGTGTGTGTGAGGACAGTTACAACACCTACAGTATGACCTTAGGTAAAATTTTACTTGTTTATGTTTTATATCAACTTGATCTCCCTTTATCTATTTCTTGCTATTGAATTTTAGGTTTACTTGTTGTTTGTTACTTTCTTTCCATACACTTTAACCACTCAAATACATAAAATCCAAAGTTCACTTTTATCTGGTCAGTCAGTCGTTTCATCTTGCCAATGGACATATGCTCTTTTTCCTACCACACACACACACACACACACACACACACACACACACACACACACACGTACGCATTCACACACACCTATTCTCAGATGTCGCCGCATGGCAAGCACAAACTAGTTTGTTTCAAAAACTACAGCCACCCAGACGCACCGTAACACTGACAAACAGTCCTGAGAGAGCATTTACGCAGTTCCCACCACATCGGTGTATGACAACACACAATAGGACAGGAAATAACACCCAGACTACACACACCTTCATCCTGTATTCTGTCTGAACAAACACTTGACTGAGAATAGTAAGATTAAGGAATGGTTTTCCACTAACAATGAAATGTCTGACAATTGTGCTGCCAGTTATGAGAATGAATACACATTAAAATCACATTGGATTCCAGACACAGTCAATGAACATTTGTTTTATCTGTTCTGTAAACATGTACCGTGGGGAAAAACCTTCATGAGAGAGGTGCTGCAGTGCTTAAAAATGCCTTTGAGATTTCCATTTGACGTTTTTGAAACTCTCTATCTCTTTATCTTTATTACTGTAAATGTTTTAAATACTTTGAGGTGAGATGATTTTCTATCAGCTACTCTCTTCTCTTGTTCTCGGTGGTACTGCCTGACTGAATAGAGCTTAACTAACCAACTCTGTTTTGATGGGGATTATTGTTTTGCTGATACATTGCAACAATGAGTAGCATTCAGTAACAAACACAAGGTTAAGATGGTCTGATAAACCTGATGAATAATGATAATTTGTATTCATATGAGATTCTCAAAAATTTGTGGGCGGTAAAACTGATCCACACTAAATGTAAGATATATTAAATATAACTTAAGTCTTTTATATTTACAGTTTATTCTTACTATTCTAACCCCGACTTTATATCATGAGACATTACAGGACTGCAGTGAATGTATTTGCTTTACCGTTGTGCTAATGGGAGCAGTTAAAGCTGCACTGTGGTGACTGACAACAATCCACCCATGAACTTCATGACTGATGCTGGATCAACTAAAGAGGCTGCTGATGATCCATGAAAGTCGGGCTTACTGGGATGAGTCTCCTTTCTGTTTCTCTGAGTAATGTTTGACTAACCTGTAAGATAAATGTCAAGGACACTAGCTGAGCAAACACTGAATTAATCTCTACTGTATCAATTAATAGCCATTCTGTTTTTGTTGATACAATGTTGTAAAATGAATTTATGCTACGGTACATGTAAATTAAACATGATTTCCAACAAGAAACTGTATCAATCTCTCTTTTTAAAAACAAACCGTGTTACTATAAATTTAGATTTAAATGTGTGCTCTTTAATGAGACCATAGTATGCAGGATTTCAGGTCCACAATTTATTCTGGGAATCTATTAAAATAGTTTTGAATCATTTACAATTTCAAAAATTGCTTGTTTTTCTTTTAATTGGCCTTTAGGCAGTACGTCTTCTGACCCTATGTCTGAAGCAGTTTAAGTTTCTGCCTCTCTCCTGAACATCACCCGCTTCCTCCACTGGCTTCATAAGTAAAATGTAGCTGTACAGTTTCATTTAGTTTTACTCATTTATCCTTCAGAATGTCAACTTTTGAAACCTAGACGTGTGTTTGAGCCAAATCAAGATAAGCGAAGGTAATATCATTCTTGACAAGCGTTTTTATTAAATAAATCACAGTTTGGTGTGACTAGCTCAGGTTATATGAAATTCTGCAGGTCTCATTGTTTTCTGACATAGAGAGTTTGGAGAATAAACATACAGTACACACTCCTTTCTTCAATACAAATAATGATTCTACAAAATTCACCTAAAATACAGCCATCTTCATACTCAGTGTTCCTCTGATTGAATTAAACATGGACAGACTCAGGGGATTTGGCCACAATGTTGGTTATGACACCACTGGAGTCACAAATGATCTGAACAAGTTGCTTATGTGCATTGTCAATTGCTCCTATAATTCTTGGGAAACCAGCAACCACGTAAAAGTAGTGTTTGGCCTTATTCACAGTGTCCCGAGTGTGCAGAAACTTTAAGTAACAGCCCATTCTTCTAAACAAGGATTTCAGGACTTGGAACAATAAACATGAAAACCTACTTTGGGAGCAGCAGATGGTGAGATGGTAAGAATCAAAGAGTAAATACAGATCTGTTTGTGTGGATTTCCGGAACACGTCAGCGTTGAGGCTTCTGTCTTCCTCAATGTGTACTGCGCAATCCAAAAAGACCAAACAAGTCTCTGTGTTATCCTCCCGAGCGAACTTGATATTGCTGACCACAGTGTTGATGTGTATTGTGAAATTTGCTACCTCATATGTTTTATTTTGACCAAGGTATCATCCGCATACCCGAACCACTGGTTGGGTGTAATCCAGCTTTCTATTTCTTCTAAGTAGAGATTGGCCACAACTGGGGACACAGGTGAACCCATGGCACATCCATGCTTTTGTCTGTAAAAACCTCCATTGTACTTGAGAGAGCCAGTTATGTGAAAACTGGCTGGGCTGAAGTCCTGTTGGAAAGTGTGATGTCTTGTTGTAGCGGTTTCCTTACAGTGTTGACTGCTTCAGCTACAGGAATGCATGTGAAGAGAGAGGTGACATCATAAGACACCATCATTTCATCTGGGTCCAGTTTAAGGTTTTGAACCTTGTTGACAAAGTCCTGTGAGCTGTTGATGTGGTGGATTGTGTGCCAACCAGAGGAGCTAATCCTGCGGCTGGATGTTTGGCAATTGATACTGATGACTATGGGTCTGAGAGGGGCTCCTTCTTTGTGTATTAAACTGCTACTCCAGAAAGTCCCACAGAACTGATGAAGCCCTTTGGATGAGAGTTGAAATGTCTCAAAGCAAGTCCAGTTGCCACGAAACAACACCTTTTGGATAACCCTGTCCTGGATGACAGAGAACCTGTTTACACCTGGTATTAAAATGCATCCTGGCCAAAGTGGACAGCGCTAAGTACAAGTGTAAATGGCCACCAAGACGAATTGTGATCTGATCAGTTAAACCATTTGCAGAGGTGGTCAGGGATCCATTTCCCTAATGGGTGTTATCAACGCATGTTATCAACACAGTTGTAATTATGCTCTCTCTTCATAATGTTATTATTAAATGCATTAATATTTGTGATTAAGATCTTTTTTTCCACTATTACTGCTTGTTGCTAAATAAATAAAAATTTAATTTCGAGGTGCATATTTCTATAACAAGTTATGTAGGGAAATTATTATGCAGTTGGGCATGTGTTTATTCACACTATAGAAACCCACAACTTTCTCTCACAGGGATCACAGATGCAAACATAATTTATGTAAAAAATATTCCTCTAGATGCTACAGTTTTCACAACATCCTTGCTTGCTTTCCCCATTTCAGTCTCGTTCAGTCATTGTATTTTACAGGGTGGAATGCAGCACACAAGCATGTAAATAAAGCTGTAGAACAAAGAATAAAACCAAATAAAAAGATGTCTGTGGCCGAGGCTCAATGAAGCTGCCACACGTTGTTACAGCCTGAGCTAAGACACACAGCAGAGCCACGTACCCCATCACAGACCTGAGGATTATACTTTTTAAACAACATCTGTCTTTCCTTCTCGCTCTCTGTCTCCAGGAGGATGGGAGGAATAAGCCAATACGCATCCACATCATAAACCATTATCTTGATCCTTTGCCTGCCTTCTGTATATGCTGACAGAGATTACAAATTACCAAGTTTGTGTATGACTTTGCTTGGCTGCTGTTTTTTTCCAGATGTGGCCCACATCAACAGGGCCAACTGTAGCTTGTGCTTTAAAGTATTTATTCATTAGTTGTTGCCTGGAAGGGGTGTTGTTGTCAGTGGCAATGCAGTCAATCTACTAATCAGGGAGGAAAAATACCAACCTGATAACCATCCAACCACTCTCCAAACAAGTAATAGCCAGAACAACAACAAAAATGTCAACAAAACAGAAAGTCGGAAGTTGAGTTTCAGTGTTTTCTATGATGCTTATTTTCAGTTCACAAGTAACAGATTGAAATCTGTTTGAAGCTGATCTGGGTCAAGTCATATGTAACCATTGTGCCTGAATAATACCATCTAAGAGATATGTGAGTCATGCTACCCTGTCTCCTAAAAAATTAGTTCATATAATACTGAACTGTTTCTTCGACTATACTGTGGTGGCAAAGAACACTATGTAGGAAATACTTTGCAGAGGATTACCTTCAGTGAAAACCGTGTTTGCATTTTTCAGGTGTCAAGCTCTAAATGTGTTTATCTTTTTAAAATACAATCAAGATGCTCATTGAAAACACTGAAAGTTATTTGTTTGACTGAATCAAATTACACTTTTGTTTTTATTGTATTTTTGGGGGGTTGTATAATACTGTCCAACAGTAGGTAATACCTTTAAAATGTTAAAGCTACTACAAGGGAAACTGAATGAGGACAGGGGTTTAAATTGAATATCTACCTAAGAGAGAAAGCCAGCAGGAGTCACTATAATGAACAGATTGATACCAAGGGAAATTTAAGGCAGTAAAACTCAATATGGCATGTCCGTGCTGATGGAGAAATGTAATTTAGAAGTTAGATTCAAATAAAGTAGAGTACTATGATAAAAAAGTCTTATATAATGAATAATAAAACAAGATCAGGGTTGTGCCAAAGGCCTAAGATAGCCAGTATAACACAGTACAACAGTCCAGAGTGCGAGAGATCATGTGAACAACACAGTCAACAGAGTGCAGTTTATGTTGCTCCCTGGTGCTGAGGGGAGTTAAACAGTCTGATGGCCTGAGGGACAAAAGTCGTCAGTCTGTCCATGAAGCAGGACTGGAACAGCAGTTTGCCAATGAACATGCTGGTGCTATGCACTATCCACGAAGGCCAAGAGTTTAGAGGGTCCTTCTCTCAGCCGCTGTGTCATTAGGGCAGCATTTAGTTCAATTGGTAGGGCAGTCGTCTGTCAGCTCCAAGGGTTAGTGGTTTGATTCCTGGTCCTCCCTGGCTGCACACTGAGGTGTCTTTGGACAAGACAATGAAACCACCAATCATTGTTCCTTTAAAGGGGCAGCCTGTCCACAAAGAATTGCCTCAAGGGGATTAATGAAATATCACATTATTATATATATACTATTATAAGTAAATTCTGTTTTGACATCTGTGTAATATCTATTGTTGGTTATGACGGCTGATGTTGGTGGTACGGCTGACCACCCACTAAACCAACAGAATCATCAAAAAACAAGACTTTCATCAGCTAATATACCAACAAACAGTGACTTAAACAAGAAAACAGCAGCTAAACAGTCATTGAAGTCGGTAGACAGACAATAAGTAGCCAATCTCCTCAACAGACAACAAACCAGGCAACCAAACCTTCAATCGTGCCATCAAATTATAACTAGCCAACACATCAACCAAAGGACCATCTGCAGTGGAGGCAATCACACCAGGCAGCCACACCTTGAGGTTTGGCAGCATCTAAAAAACAGAAACCGCCATGCCACGTTTGTCATTACGGTGCCACACTGTACAATCAAGTGACGAAGATTAGCAACGTGCAGACCTGGGAGAGATTATGTCTTTGTTTACTCCAGGATAAGGCCATCTGTGAAGTGCCAAGCCAAGCCCAAACAGTACACCAGTGACTATACAGTACAGTCCTGTCTGTTGGGGAGACCTTTAGCCCACATCATACTTATTCAAGTAAAGCAGATAAAGGAATCTGTCACAGTGGCAGGAATCTCATTAATTACTACAGAGTGAAAAGACATTTTGACATACATCAGTTGTGGTGAGGAAGTGAGAGTACACACAGTAACCCGTGATACACATTCATGTATAACAGGTGTAAAGTCGTCCTTGGTCTGTTCTGTATTGAGCTGTAGCCCATTTTGTTTTCCTGCAAGTGCAGCTTGTGTGCAAATATCACTAACTGTGCATCTAAGAAAGTAAAGAAAAAGGTTCAATAATCAAAACCCAACTTGAATCCAAACTGAACGTTATTCAGCTTTGTCATCACCAAATAAACCAAAAATGTGTTTGAACTATTGAGCTATTGTCTTGTGTATTACAGCTCTCTCAAATATTTGTAAGTGTGTTTGTCATGTAAAAAATAATAATGGGATTTCAGTTTATCTACCTTCTGTGATACATAAGAAAAATAAACATATCGGTGCCACATCAAGGGACATTTTACTGCAGCACTGCAGGGTTTAATGGAGATTATTTGCATTGTCACACCAGTGTAAAAAATCTACTAAAACAGTGTTTGAATTGCCAGGAAAAAATTTACAATAAAAGCAACGACAATCATGAACTTTAAGTTACTTCAGCATCTCCCTTTAGATGATGACTCACTCGTCTTTCATAAGTTTCTGTGGATCCACAAACTGTCTGATTTGAGATCTATTCATCACAATTGTCTAATGAGAGTGTGTTCTGCTTGAGGAGACTCAGGAAAATCAGGCGTGACTGCCAGACTCAGTCAGAAAAAATAAACTCCTGTGTGATCTCTTATGCCTGGTTAACATCACATGCTGTATTTCAGATTGTTTTGTCTCCTAGCAGATGTGGAATCCAGTAAAGCGTGAGGTGCCAACTTTTGATGATGGCTCTGGTGATGTGTCTCGTTCCTGCTCTTTCAGTGGGTCAGGTGAGGTTTTGTGAGCACAGTTGGTGTTTTGATGAACGGTTAATTGCACTCCATGTCTCTTTGGCTATGTTTGGTGTCATGTTCTATGGGAGCACAGAGTCGTGTGAGGTCTGGTCGTGGAAGCAGTCTTTCTGTGTACTGTACCAAAGCTCTGTGAAGAAGAGGTTGTGTTACTTTTTCATTGTCTGTGTTTCATAGAATTCCTGTCAGAAGCCATCATTACCTGTTATTTAATTGTTTTTATTATATAAAAAACTTTTTTTGACAGCATTTAATTTTACAGTTTTTTAAAAAACACTTATCTGTGGAAGATGATTAGGACCACCGTAAAAATATTATTTGAGTTCTGACTTTAAACTCAGAACTTTTGATTTCTGAGATTAAAGTCAGAAAGAATAATATTTTCATGGTGGCCCGAATCCTCTTCCATATGTAGCTGATTTCATACTGCAGATGAGAATTATTGTAGCTTCTACTGGTAACCAGCTAATCAAAATAAATTTTGCAACCATTTAGCAACCATGTCACCTTTAAAAATAACATACTTCTCATATTGAATATTATATATAAAATCACCAAATAATTTACTCGGCAGCATCATTGCAAGACATGAACATTTGTAACTAATCATTCTTCAAATCTCTACATTATATTCATAAATTAAAATATTTTTACATCCTTTCTCAGTTTGTACAACTTCTCTGCATGTTTACTACATTATAGTTAAGGCTGGGAAAAGACTGTTATTAGAGTTAAAAAAACAACATAGGTTAACTTCTGGTGTGTGGCAGAACATGGTTTCCGGCCGGCATGAAACGTCACATGTCCTGCATGCCCATTCACCACCCCAACCTCCGTAAGTTTACTTTCTGCTTCACTACTTCCTGCCACATTGACACTGAATGTTAACATTAGACATACAGTGCATTTGTGTATGTGGCGAAAGGCATAACTGCACTTAATAAAGTACTACTAGGAGGTGCAGAGGATAACAAACCCACTGATTTTGACTGATGCACCTGTGTAGATATTGTTAATAAAACATACTGATATACAGGATGCTATAGATATTTAAATGTCACTGTTGGAGTTGACAGTTGTGCTTTACTTCAGAATTAAAATCCTATGTGTTTGAGTCATGCTGTAAATCCTCTGTGTTATTACTACCTTTCTTTATATAAATACTGTGCTGCTGTATTAGAATCAAGGCTGTGTAAATTTGTTGTCCATGGTTCAGTGGATAAAGCATTGTTATGAAAATAAAATGTCATGCTGAGAGTAATTGTAAATACAAGTTCTCAAATGTTAATTCTAACGTTGTCAAACACAGCGTCAGTCATACTTGGTAACGTCTCCCCTAGTTTCTCCTGGATGCCCTACCCTGTTTGATGTTCTGGATGAGAGGTAGTGTTTGTTAAAGCTGAAACCACAGGTACAGACCCACCAGGTCAGCACTGCCACAGGTTGGGTCATGTCTAACTCAGCGTAGGTGGGGAGCATTGCAGAGAAAATACTTCCAAAAAGAAGGGAGTTTGTGAAAGAACAGATTTTTAGTTAGTGCAGCGTTTCTATTTCTCTCTCTTTTTTTATGGGATTATTAATGCAGTTCTTGATTTGGGGAAAACACTGTTGATTTAACTCAGCAGACAAACAAAAACACTCCTCCCTTTAGTATCCACTCCACTCCCAGTTGTTGGAAAGCAGCACTAATGTTCATGTGGGTCTTTATTGCTACCTGAAAGATTATCTTTCATCGAGGAAATCTCAATGAGATAAAGATCTTGCTTGGAATAGACCTGAAAACAAAACACAAAAATACTTTGCACATATATAAATAAACAGTAAAAATACATATCACTCACACAATTATTAAATCCAGTCAAGCACCAGTTAGCCTCAGCGGGTATTACAGCCAGCAACAGTATCTGTCTTTAGACACTTGATTTGGATGAGGAAAAACTCAATTTGGCTGTTTTGCCATGTTGGCTGCCATTGGAAGTGTCAGAACTGGTCTTGTTCTGCCATCTTTCTCTCTTGGCTGTGAAGTTTCTTTTCCTTTTGGCTTGTCCCATTGCAGCCACCACAGGGAATCATGATCCCCACATTTATTTGGCCCAAGTTTTTGTGCCAGAGCAGTTCCTGATGCAACCATCCCCAGTTATCACTGGCACTCAGAGCGCAACCTCACTGGCTTTTATTTTTTGTTTACCTAGTAGAGTACATCAGTGCTGCTAACAATATGTTTACTCCTGCTACTTCTGTTATTGCTGCCATTGATATTGTTCATACTGCTTTTATAGTCCATTCACTTTGTCCTTGACAATTTTACATATGGAGCCAGGGATCTAACCGTCAACCCACCCACGCAACTGCTCTTCAAACATCAGCTACTATCTCTCATGGTTATTTTGGTGCTACAGTTGTAGAATACACCTGATGGGTGCTTTGTCAGTTACCTCATTAGGTAACTGTAGCTATCCTCCTCTCTCTTGCTCCAAATCCAGCAAGAGGCTCTTTGTGCCTCCTCCCTCATCCCTGGAGAAGCTTGTTTCTTACTCTTTTTGTCCAGACCCAGGGCTGATAGCAACTGCCATGTTGATTTAGCAGGAAAGCCTCTGCCCCCTACCTCCACTGGGAACAGGAATGCCTACCAACCTCTGTCTTTACACTCCTGGATCAGAGGCTGGTATTTCTAGGCCTACCTCTCATTGGCCTCCTCACAGCCCTCTTCCTATGGCACAGATAACATGATGAGTATGATCTTATAGTCACTTTCTTCAAATAAAAGGGAAATATATATAATTTTCTTTTTATTTTATAACTTATTTATATTATTAACTTATAACTTATTTATAACTATAGCTGCAGATTTGTCAGCCCAACCTGTAGTTCAGAAGAAAACTGGTAACTCGTCAGACTGCAGAGACAACTGGAGAAAGGAAATATTAAAAACTACACTGAAACACTGATCTAATTTAAGGCAATTGTGACTTTTTTTTTTTTGGTCTACAGCCTAGTAATACTTATTGTAATATTATTATACCTTATTATACCCATTTTCTGAACCGCTTCATCTCCCTGGGGGTCGCGGGCATGCTGGAGCCTATCCCAGCTATTATAGCGTTGAGAGGCGGAGTACACCCTGGACAGGTCTGCAGTCCATGGGCCACATATAGACAATGACAACCATTCACTCTCTCACTTACACCTACGGGCAATTGAGAGTCTCCAGTTAACCTGACTGCATGTCTTTGGACTACAGGAGGAAGCCGTAGTGCCCGGAGAGAATTATTGCTACTATTTCTTCCTCAAATACTCAGTGCAGTTTGTAAAAATCACACAAACACACGTTTGAAGCATGAAAAATAGCGTTGTCTGTCATGGCCTTATTTGCCCCCTTGCCCTTTACAACATAGCTAATCCGTAGATACACCAGAGATTCCTTTATGCATTCTCCATGAGTGGAGGCGTGAGGACAGGCAGCCTAACTGCCCCTCCTGAGACTGGACTAAACAAGGGAGCCTGAGCCTGTCAATTACCCCCAGGAGTCTGTATACCAAAGCATATCAGATACCGCTAACAGACACATGGCCACGCTTATTCTTGAATGTTGGCAAAGGAGCAGTGGCATCATGGATATGTATGACATGTGTATTCACACACGCACAGCTGTGATTTCCCCAGGTAGCTGCTCTAAGCCTGCAGAGTGGGGATTTGTCAAAGGCCTTGTTTAACACAGATATCAAAATGAGAGAGGCACAGAGGGAGGAGGGCGTTGACTTTTGACAGAGATGTTCATCTCACTCTGCTTGACTGACAGGGAGACAAGTTCTTAGTTTAACCCTCCATGTCTGACAGAACATCGCCTGAATGATCAAGTGTTACAACTCAATTTAAGCAGCTGTTTGTGTTTGAGAGGGTCAAGGAGGTCTTGCATTCAAATTTGACTCAATTTGTGATGTCCTACTAGCAAGGCATGCTGGAGTAGTGCCCCCTGTGCCTCTCATGTGTCACCATACATTTAAGTCACAGTGATAACTATTCAGAAGCTCTGAAAGCAGTATATGGAGATAATGTCTAACGTGTAGAGATGCTTTTACAACACTCACCTAAACTATGAAGGTTTAACCCAAATAATTTTTCAATGTGGCCGGAATCAAAAGCAACCTGATTCATCCCTGTACACGTATAATTAAAGTCTATTTCATTAAGGTGACAATTTCCTTTATTTCTTCTTCTTTTTTATTTTTTATTTGTGTTATGTGATGATTTCTTAATTATAACAAAACAATAGATATTTTGAGGTTTTCACATAATGCACAAGAAGTGCAAGGCAAATTTGCCAAAACCTCTAAATGTTTTGTTCAAAAGTTACACACTGCCTTGGGGAAACTTTTTAAACTGTTACCTACCAGGCCTGAAGCACTGCTCCACCTTAATGAACTCCTCTGAGTGTCTGGAGCGTGGGACGTACGAGAAAGGTCTGAAAGGTAAGAAAATGTACAGATGTAATCTCCTGTCCTGAACATGTCTGCTGCTTTTAGTTACACTTGCAAACAAATGGTGCATGGGAAAAAACTCAACCCCACGGGAGGCAAAGACAACCCAGACAATGATTGGCAGCACCTTAACAAACAACCTGTCTGACATAAAGGCAACACACACACACACACACACACACACACACACACACACACACACACACACACACACACACACACAAACCTGCAAACAAACAGCAGAACCTGTTCTGTACTATGCTTCCACAAATGAGGCAGAAAGAGAAAAAAGTCTTTAACTCTCTGCTGCCCATCCCATCCAAATTGGTGTGGAAGGAAAAAAAACGCAAGAAAAGCAGCATAACAATATAACAAAATGAGTGTGGGAAATTATGCAGAGGCAAACAGTGAATGTTGCTGGATGACTAGGAGGAGAAGATGTGGTGACATCAGACTTAAAGCCCAGAGATGGGGCTTGTTAGCAGGAAGCTCTATTAGGTTTGCCTCCTGTTCTCTTCTTCATTCTGCTTTGTCCTCCTCACCTCTACTGCCAGACCTAAATTGGCCTCCAGGACTCCACCTGACTCCCCTCCCAGCCTGCAGCGCTCATGTATATGCATCCCAAATCCCCCCTAGACATGGGCAGATAGGCAGGCCAGGCGTAGCGCTGGGTTCACCTAACAAAAGCAATTTGGAACGATAGACTGTTTGGGTCAAGTATCCCGTGTGTTCCCCCTCAGTTGTTTTAATCAGATGAAGCTAGCAGGAACGAGAGGGCTCGGAGGCACCTAACGGCACCTTTCCTCCTGGCCATTATCCTGCGATGGGTGAATTCTGGATGTGGTTGTTAGACACAGACATGACAGCCCATCTTCTAGACGAGTCAATTAACGGAGACTGGAACTTTAAGTTTGAAAAATGCATATAGACATGTGCGTTCAGGGAAATTAAAGGACAAGTTTGACACAGGAGATGCGGAGGTGAAAGTCAAGAGGGGTATTGTTAAAGAAAAACTTTGACATTTGTTATTGGAGTTGTTTGACTTTTCTGGCCTAGACGCATTATCACACCATTCCAACTTTCTCACTGATAGATCGGCACAAGTCACCTGGCGGTTAACTTATCAGAACACACACATTAAAGAATGTAGATGTCCTTGTCAGGCTTTAAACTTCAGCTGTAGTCATTTCCAGGCTGAACAGAGTTTTCATGAACAGTAACCACTACAGTTTATACCTGTTAGGTTTCAGTGTGTTTTAAACGGGCCTGGACTCTCTGGATATTCAAACACAATGCGCTTTATGCAAGAACATTATTATTCTTGAATCTAACACTGTTTTGTTTTTCTAGAAGAGAAAGGCAGACTCCTCAACAGGTGGAAAACAACATCTAATATGTTTTATTCAAAATAAAAAGAAAATCTAAGTACAATAAAAAATGTTATGTTATGTCATGTTAATGTCACAAAATCTTCAACATCATTCCTATTGGGCAAATACATTTATTGGTGGGGTCATGCTGTTTCATATAGAAGTGCGTGAAAAGAGATCTTAGAAGTTCAGATGTTGGAGTGGATTTAAGCAGACAAGAGGTTACAATTATCACAACAGCAACCGTTTCATTTTTAGGTAGTGATGACATACATTGAAAGGGATGAGTGGGACAAATACTGGTGTGAATCCAACCTTAGCGTAAAAAATAGTCTTTTCAAGTGAGTCCCAGTGAGCAGGAAACGTTGACTTGTTTACTGATATACTAGCTCTAGTGATGGTGCCAACAGTATCTGACAAATTACTGTCACGGCAAAATGCTTTTACAACAGTCTTCATTTACATTAAAAGTATAAAGACAATCAGTTTGTTGGTCCAAAATCTGTCTATTGGGGGATGTAATGATCTACATAAACAATGTCAAACAATGAGGTCAGTATATTTACTGTATGTTTAAATACTGGTCACATTCTTGAACAGCATCTGAAACCCTTCAGGAGGATTCAGAAAGACTGTATCCACTCCTTTTTGTAACTTTCCTAAACCAACAAGTATGCACAGGTTGTGCAGGTCTAGGTGTGCAAAAATAAGAACACAAGCAGGGTTTTGACTTCTGTGTACAAATCACCTTTTGTGTGTATATAAAATGAGTGCCTTCGAAGGAGGACTGCCCAGATCTCTGCACCTTTACCCCACTTTTCTGTAATTAATTGCCTCTGTTCTCCAAGTCCTCATTTTTTTCTTTTTCGCTCCACCTTTAATTGTGAAATCTATAAACACTTTTGCTTTCAGATGTGGTCTGACCACTCTTTGTACACACTAGTTCATTTCAAGTATATTCTGGCTGCTAAACAAGACAGCGTTTAGCCGTTTTGTATATCATAAAATAGGGCAAACAAGTATGAAAGTATGAAAACCGATGTTTTAGCAAATAAGCTCACACTTACTAACAAATGATGTGTGTTTGCATTCTTCAACCCAACATGACAGGCCAACAATGTAAAAGCATGACTGATTCATCTAACTCAATGAGGATTTATTAGGTTTTCTCTATTATATTATATTATATGGTGTAGTCTATTATATTATATTAAACATAATATAAATTGTTATTTTTTGGTTTCGTCTTTAGGAAAAGTAAACAAGTTAATTTTTCTTCACATGCACAAAAACTCTTCTGTTTGTCTGGTGTTATAGTACCAGCTAGCATGCTAACACATGTTCACATCAATCCCTTACTATGAGTGCTTTCACTCCTACAGGCTTCAATCCATTTAATCGAAGTCTAGTTAATTCTGTCCTGCTTTCTTTCTTTCTCATGGTGTGGTTTGCTTCATCTGGTGTGAAACCAACACAACAAGGACCAACAGAACCGCACCGCAGACGACGACCTGAATCTATGTCAGTGATTCAGAATGTACAGTAAATATTAAATATATACAAGCACTAAAGAATTTGGGAAGCTTCAGCATGATTGGTTTGATTTGATTTTCTGACCTCAATACAGTGCTGATTAGCAGCCAAACAGGAAGTCCTATGTGTGAGGTACTGTAAATTACAAAACGTTAGAGCGTCAGGTGATGCATTTGAATATGATGTGTCACTAATTTGACAGAGCATAAAAGAGAATACAGCTGGGAAGACAAAGGAAAGAAAAAGCAGGTAGATTCCACCCATCAAAAACCAAAACAAACTGTCATAAGCTGAGGCAGCCGTGCCCAAGATTCACTCTTACAATGACTGCAAATGTTTTGATATCTGAATAATCCAAAGGTGTCGAATCCACTTGGTGTAAGCTGTCACAAGTTGGTGTGTTTCATGTCTCTTTAGCCTCAGGCTGCTTCAGTTGAGATAACACTGGCTGACAACCTCCAAATGTAGTTTACAGTGCCATATTTTACAATGACAGCATTGCAGTTAATGTGAAATCTGCTGAGTGTTGCCACTGTGTTCGCTACCAAATGTGTGCACAAATATAATAAAATGTTTTAATCACGGGGTAACATTTACTGTATGCGTCTCAAGGCCCTCATATAGCATATAGTAATTCGGTTTCCGCTAGCACAAGAATCCAAGCGCTGACAATCCAACTAACAGAAGAAGAAAAACAATGTGAAAGTTATTAGTACCCAAATTAACATCTGCCACAGTTTTAATGCAGTGGCATCAGATTGTTCGGTATAATGGCGAGAAGAAGGGGTATTTATAAAAAAAACAAACTGCCATTCAATGGAAACTCTAAATTCAACACTGAGACTTCAACACTTGGAAGCACACAGTATGAACCACACGAGATGTCATGAGCTGACCTTTAGAACATACTTGGCACTAGTTGTAAACGTGCTACGGTTGCGTAGCTCTGACAGTTAGCATTGACAGACGTGTGACTCACATAGAGGCATGATAGACATACTTGGACAATGCACGTCCAGTAGAGCTGAACGTAACTCACGGAACTGGCACAGACCATTTTATATATAGATAGGGAGGCTTTTTAACGACTAATGGGACATACCAACTACATCACAGATGTAACGAATGGGTGAGGCTTAGAAATTAGAAGTATTCTTCTGATGTACTGTAGTAAGCTTGACCTGTTTGCTTACATAGGCTAGAAACAAAAGCTGAAAACACATATGACGCAGATCTACAACCACTACAGCTGTGAGAGTATTATGTGTTATGTAAAAAAAATGATATTAGAGATGACTTTTTACAAGAATCTTTCTGTCGGATGAAGTGTAGATGGTGTCTGTAAATATCTGTCAGAAGCTGGTGAAACCTATAGAGGAACCTACTGTACATGACCGAGAGCACAAGAGCTGTGTGTTGATTAAAAGTCTGTTTTAAAAGCAAATCAGAAGGAAGAACAAATATTGAGGCTGGCCAATAAAACACATTTTGGGAACTAAAACTTACCTAAATCCACTAACTTTCAATGTTTATTTCAAGACAACAGAATATGAAAGAACACCAACAATATTGTTGACTGTACTTTTCCTGAAAACCTAAATTTACGCACTCAAATCTTTCACGTACTTGCCACACAAACAGCTCAATAGTCTCTTCTGCTAACTGGTAAGGCTCTAAGACACTATAACAAACAGATCTTTAATGGCTTCAGATTACCCAGAGCAATTAAGTCTCAAGCCTCTACAGGTTGGCACTGACAATGACAGAAACAATTGCAGCCTGAAAGTAAGGAACAAAAAATATATAGCACTGTTTTTCAAATTGTCCACATTACTGTAAAGTATAGCATATGTACTTTATATACAAAGTACAGCTAAGGGATCATTTAACCAAATTTCTCAAATCTTCTTGAAACATCAACAACATTCCTGTAAAACTCATAAAGAGGTGACCTCACACTGGAGCTGTAACAGTCCCACCCTTGTGCCCTTCCCATCAAATCAAATTGCCTTCCTCTGTTCAGTTGATATTTTATTGGTTTAAAGTTTCACTGTGGTATGATCTGCCCCAACATTACCCCACTCCACGCCTTTATTACTTCATCAGTTTGCCTCATTCGTCTAATTTACATAGCACGCAGGTGTAGCATGGCAGACCCAGAGAACGTTAAACTGCAATCCACCTTACTGGCTTCCTGTTTCTTTCCTGTCTTACTTTAATTTCCAGCTATAACTGCATCTTCCCTCTGGCGTCAGCCAACTCACAAAAGATCTTTTACTGTTTCCCCTCAATGGCCACATCATATGAGTCACTGAGGTGTGTTTTATTTCCGTGCCTTTACAAATCATTGGTCTCATTTCATGAATGCACATGAATACGTTGGACATTTGCATCAGGCTGTGAGCATTTTTTATTGAATAAGTGAAAACACAAACTCAGTTATCACTGCGCATGTGTGCATGTATTCCATCCAGAGCACTATCACACTTAAATAGCAACAGTTTCCCACTAACTGCATTGTTTGATCTAACCCCGTCTTCCAACCCGTTTACATACCACAACATCTCTACTCACGTGTGCGTGTTTGTACATATGCCGCTCTTCCATGTGTGTGGCTGTGTGCGTGTTACTGTCACAGCGGTGATTGACAGGTCACCCTGCAGGGGATCGTCACGCTGAAAAAAGGAAATGCAGACAGCGAGAGAGACAGTGAGTAGGACTGGAGGGAATGCATGCTCTGTGATAATTATATTAATTGTACGCCTCACCTTTAACTCTTAACCTCGACAAGATGTGGATCGAAATCACTGAGTCACTCTACAGGAAGCATTTTCTGAAAGACAAGATAAAGTTCAAAACTAAATTATGCCACACATGGTCTGCTTATAAAACTGTTTAGATAAAAACATGGTTTATTTAAAGCTAAAACTTTGACTTCTTTAATTATCGAAGTCGGCTTTGCTATATTGCTTCACGTAGGTGCCAGATTAACTGGAATACAGTGAATAAGCACTACATACACTCTTAGGCATTTAAAGTTAGAGGCGACACAGCGGTATTTGAATTTTAAGAATAAAACATGAAATGCTCCATTTGATGAGTGACATGCCATATAAACAATAGTCATAACAGACCACCTCAGGTCTTCAGGTGGTTGCAGGAATTCTACGAACCTACAAGCTCCATTACTGTAAAATTCCTTCAGGTATTTATTTTAGTCTTGTTGATAAAAATCAGCAAAGTGGCAGGAACTTGATCTTGCCACAGAAAAGTTTTGAGACGTCCCCTGTTGTTGCAAACGTTCTGTTTAAGTTTCAGAGAGAGCTTAAATTATTATTATTCAAGCACTGACAAGGCAGCAAGGGCACTTGGTCTAGTTGAAAAATGTTAAAAACAACTTTACACAGAAGTTATTTCAGAATCAATGAAATTCTGATGACTCTGACACCAGTACTCCCATCTTGATGGTGCCTGTCATCATACCTCATTACATACTTGCAGTATGTAGTTTACCACATGCAGCTCACTGGTAGAAAAGACTACACTTAACAGTTCCTAATGTAAACCCAATGAATTACCCCTATAAATCTTTTAGAGTAGAAATTATCCAAAATGCCATGGAGCAAATGTTTTCAAACATTTTTATTTTTATGGGATTAGAGTTGTTATTGTTTTGACAAGTCAAAGGTGAGAAAACAAGATGTGGCTGATGAGGAAAACCACAAGCAAGGAACGCTATCAGACTCATATTTATGCGTGCAGAAAGAGTGATGAGAAGATTCAACATAATAGAAAGGAAACTGAGCAGGGGAATTCTCTGCTATTTGTATTTAGTTTCAGATTTGTTTGCTGGGAAACCATAGTTTCCTTCTTGCAGCCAGAAATAGTGCCAGGCTACTGAGGATAATTAACTCTGATTTAATGATGCATCTGATTTAATGGGCTCAATGTCATGCAGCCAATATTTAGTAATATCAAAGTCCCGTTTTAATGTTTTCTTGACTCACCCATGGACTTTAGAAAAACACTGCAAAAAACTCCAGTACTCTCACATTACAAATTATTAAAAACATCTTTCTTGAGTTGCAGCCTTGTCACAGTTCCCATCCAAATCTTCTTAGGGATTTGAAATCCTTTTGTAAACCTAATTTTACAAACTCCTTCCCTTCATGATGGAAGAGGATTTAACAGGTGGAATCAATAGGAAATAGGGGCTTTCACCTGGATTTCAGGGGGTCTTTTGATTTCATGAGAACAACATGTTGTTTTGTTGCCTCCGTGCGGATACAGCAAGTAAGTCTTGAGTGCGTAGGAGTAGAGCTTTCTGTCGAGCAATGCACTTTGTTTTGACTAGTGCCGTGAGAGAATTGCTATTCTGTCACTGAGGCAGTATGTGTGTGTTGATGGAGGCAGGTTAAGAGTGTCAGTCTTGCATCACACTGATGCCCTGCCTTAACTGTTATAACTACAGCTTTTCAAATGCTCCCGTGACACTTTGACACTTCAATTGTGACAAGATGAGAGAGAGAAAAGGTTAGGCGAGTGTGTGTGTGTGTGTGTGTGTGTATGAGAAAGTGTGTGCATCCATGAGTGTAATCTGGGTCAGTTTGCTTGAATGGACATGTGTCATTATAGGCTCTGCATCTGTCTGGGTGTTTTAAACCCGACCTTGTCAGTGTGACTTTGTGATGAACAGATGAAAAATTTGACTCGAGGCTGTGATGTTAGTGGAGCGAAGCCTCCATTGTTTTTGTGTAACTTACATCTACCTGCTATTCGAAGCCACTGAACTCGTACTAAATTGTTTGGGAAGTTACTACTGTTCAATGTTGTTGGGGTCCACATGAGCTTTGCTGACACAGTTAACAGGATCTGTTTGATCTTGTGGTCTTGCTAGCTAAAGCTAAAAAATGATGCTTTTTTTTGACATACAACTAATAGTAGCACAAAATTCTACTACACTCTACGCAGCCACTCATGTATTAGTCTTAAGAAATTACAATAAATAAGAAGCATCTGGTGACCTCTACACCATACAGCAAAAGATCTCAAGCAAAGCTTTTCAGCTCAGTGGTCCTACAACTGTGGAACAAGCTACTAAACCCTGCTCACTGAGCAGCCAGCTCAGAAATCTGTTAAAGACTGAACTTTTTCCTCAACAATAAATACATAAAATCTCATCTATATGGTACTTACATCTTAAAATGTCTTCTCCCTGACATAGCTTTATTGCTTGTTTTATATTTTGCTTCTGGGTTGCTATGGATTAAAGTCAAAAGACTAAATGTAAATGTAAGGAGCTGCAAAACCAGTTACGTAGAAATCACTGACCTGCTGATTGGTTAGAAGGGTAATAGTCGCAAAACCGTTCAAGAGTAAAATATACACAGCACCTCTACACATTACGATATATATGAAGTATATTTCTGCTAAAACAAACAGAAAATTCATACTATCAGTCTCCTAATGTTTCTAAACAAATGAACTGCAAAGTACTATTTTGTTGGCAATATAAGCGACCATAGTTCATAAGTAACATACATGACAAGTCATAAATAAACTGATATTTAATATATTAATTAAATGTAAGCAGGCAACATTTTTTTCTAAGACTAAAAGCATGTAATCACACCAACACCCTGTTTCTGGGTGGCCATAGCAGAGGTTATTAACATTAACAAAGTCATTGTCTAAAGAAACTGTTTCACAGTGTTTCGACTCTGTGGGAAAGTCCTGGGTTTTGTGACCGAATCCATCCGCACTGACCTAACACTGACTTTCTTACTTAAATTAACTTAAATTAGTGCAATAGCTTGAGGTTGGCTAAATATACACATTACAGTTCATAACATTACAGGTTAATTCATTACAGGTCATAATAATGGCCTACAGTAAATTAAAAAAACTTTTAATACTAGAAATATTTCTGTTGCCACATATTTGGAAGAAAAGCAGGGCAGATCTTACAGTGTAACACTGGCATTGTTATCATACTTTACATTTGCACCTTTATTTTCTTGTGTTCTCTACTCTTGTGCGATAAATCAACATCAACACTGACTAAACACTTATTATGCTTAAAGCTGTTTAAACAAATGAGAAAGAACCCTAATTATAACCTTGTTTTATCGTCATCTAATTACAAACTAAAAAGCAGCTCAGTGTTGGTACAGTTGCATTTAAAATAGGTTGATATATTATCGCAGGCACTTCTAAGGGTGGGCTATATTTACTATATTGCCATAATACCCTATCATCAATTCCCTTTGTACTGGCGGATTGTGGAGGCTCACAGGATTACAATCGGTTGTCTCCGGGAGGCACATTTACAGGTGTAAGCTCAGGCTTTTGTGTGCAGTTAATGTGTGTTACCTGTGTGTTTGTTACTTCAACACGGCCAGGAACTCAAGAAGAAGAAATCAAAATGACCGGTTCTGTCCCCAGAGGGGGTTACAGAGGTTCAACAGGGACACTGAGGTAAACTGTCTCTTCCAGAACATGCCGTAGCACCGTCCTGGAGCAAATTGGCAGAACAGTTCCTGGAAACAAAGATGCGCCATCTCCAGGTTTGGAAGCAAATCTTGGCACATAGGTTCTTAAACGCAGGTCCAATCTCAAGCAGCAGACAGACAGGATTACATCTGTGCTGTATCAAATCCATCCAATCCCCACTTTAACCCCCCATCCCCTCCTCTGCTGTATCTGTTTCACCTTTTTTCACTCATGCTGACCAGGGTGGCTCCTAACAGACTAAATGAGGGCCACTTAGGTGCCTGCATTAGGCTTAGGTAGCAAAGTGACAGGCGAAGGACTTACAGTAAGTCCACAGTAAGACCTTGCTCTCTCAGCTCTCTCTGTCTTTGTCTCTGCTTTCTTTTATTTCAACAATTGTTCTCCACCATCTCTGTCTTCACGTTTGCCCATGTACTCTTCGCTGAATTCTTTATTTCTCTCTCTATTTTACTCTTTTTCCTCAGTCAGGGCTTGCAAAGGGCTCATGTGCAATGACCTCAGTTGCCACATCTGAATAATTCAGGTGGGACTTTACCTTAAAATGCTGTCAAAACAGTGGCATTACTATAACACCAGTTTCGTCTGTGGATTTACTCCAAATGATTCTGACGCAACATTTCTGAATGTGTTTATAAGTAAGAAGCAGAAGAAGAAAGTTTGTCAGTGACTGCATGTGGAAAGAAACTGTAGATTTGCTATTAAATATTTAAATACATTTGCAAGCAATACATGAATTGAATCATAGCAAAGTTTGGATTTGCTTTGATGATGGGATTGAAGTATTGAAGCAAAATGTACATAAAATATCAGACAAACAAAAATACATACACATCAGAGGATATACGTATTGCATACTTTGAGACATGCAACCAATAGAAATGTCTGTTGAAACAGCATCACTATGGCAGCAGACATCTATTGAAATTACATTTCTTTGGCAACAGGTGCTAAAACGGGGTAACGCAATTTTTAATCCAAAACAGTCATGACTGCTGGATTACAAATCTACTCCCTGTATTTCTTTCTGCTTAAATAAACCCATTCTACTAAAAATTATATTACTATACAACTAAACTGCAATCGCAAATACATAGTTGCAATCTAATTACATTTTCTGTCGGCATAATGACCATATGTTAACAAATAATATAAATGACAAGTTGTACATATACAAAGATAATGTATTTTAAATAAATATTCAATCTACAATGTCCCTCTTTCTCTTCTGAGAAAATATATGATGATCCAAATATGTGACTCCAACCTTATTTAAGTTTTTTGTGGTTGGGTTCAGACACTCACAGCACTGTTAGTGTCAGAGAAAATCTGCATTTTCTGTGACTCCACACACAACATCTGTATTAAAGTTTAAATACAAACAGTCTTTAACTCTAACCGGAGTACATTTCATACCAAAACCCAAACTCTCACAGGGCTGTGGTCTCAAACTTAGGTCCGCTTCTTCTCTACACATTATACGACCTCCATACATCCCAACCACCTTGCTTTCTGTTAATTTAATGTGTCATTCATTCACAAAACAAATTGCAGGACAATATAATGATTATGTTCACTACAAAAACATAATCACAATTGCAGTTTTGTTGTATAGGAACATTTTTGAGGAGACAGAGTTGCTTAAATGTGTGTGTTTTATAGTTGGGTTTAGACACTGATTAAGGTTAGGAACTTTTTAATAATATTAATTGCTTTATTTATAGAGCACTTGTCAAACAAGTGCTCTACAATATAATAGACAAAAATAAAACAAAGTTAAAAACAAATGAATCAATAGATAAAATAAATAGTTATATGAAATAAATAAATACATATAAAAAAAATACATACATTTTATTTATGATGTCAGCCAACAGCCAAAACCACAAAGAGAGAGGTCTGACAGTTGCATCAATACCTCTCCAAAACAGTTTTAACAAAAACTGGACATGATGGACAAGTTATTACAAGACTGTTTTAGTTAGGTGTACTTAATGTTGTTCTGGCAACTGTGTGCATTTGCTTTGTTGATACATTTTAATTTGAAACGTGTGGCTGTGAAAACAACATAGTACAGTGTTTATGTAAGTATACTTTACACCACTTGTCACAACCTACTAAAATGGTTTCTGAATGATACATAACACGTAAAAAATTAAGCTTCAAAATCAGAATGTTATTTATATAATATATGTTATTTATATAATGTCTGTTGTAGAGCAATCATTTTAGATCATACCTTCTCTTTTTGTTGGAGTACCTCTAATGCACAAAATGTGGCACTGGGTTACCAGTTGGCAACATTTGTTGACATTTTTCTTTAATCACATGCAATTTTCTCTTTGGGAGAGAAAAGCAACCTAAGCAAGATCAAGTCACACACTCATGGCTCTCAAAACCGTGCAAAGTGCAACATCAAAGACAAATGAGAAGTCTTGGGGAAAGGCAGAGCTAATGATACAGGTATATAATTGTTTTAATTATATGTGTGGTGGGGAATAACCGTCTCACAGCAAACATCTCCTACAGCCCACAACCTGCCATGTTGGCACAAGAAATCAAAGTATAACCTCTACATGAAATTCAGGCTCAATGAGTAGGTTTTAAGGGTATCGTTCCTTAATGGCTCATAAATATAGTGTTACTGAAAAGACCCAGATCACACTTTCAACTTTCTGACATAAAGTAATTTGAGGTGTCACATGGGACAGAAGGCCTTTCTAATTGTTGTAAGTCATAAAGAAAACAGAAGTTATTCTTCTGCACACACAGCATCCCCGCCGAAATGCACAAAGACTGTTAAGGATTTATTCTCATTTCATTTTTCTTTCCTAATCAAACCTCAAAGTGCGTATTAGATATATGTTTGACGAGAACAGTATACATGTACAGTACAAGTCTCCAAACAAATTAACTTTAACTTTAAATTACTTTAACATTTACAACAGTTTCATTATTAACATCTAACACCTCATCAAAACTGGCTCCATAACCAGCGACATCATTAGCAATCCACACAGGTACATAAAGGTTATTCACAGCACATGAAACTAGGACAGGATGCAACAGCTCAGCCTCCACAAAACATAAAGAACATATGAGGAAAACACCGTGAAAACCTCCAAACACATCCAGTATAGACACACACACCTCACTTCATAGAGACATTGCATCAAAAATGTGTTGCCAAAAATGTTTATTTGTATTACATAATGAAGAGGATTGGACTTCCTGCCTGATAGGGATAAGGTATTATAATGTCCTTATATACAGCTCATACTTTGATAAAAAGGAAGTTTGTTGTAATGTGTGTGTCTGGCTTGGTTGATCTGCAATGTTTTGTGAAGATTCTTGTACACTTGACAAACTTATCTACCTTCCCTACATGTGGATGGTGAATTCTGAACAGTTATTTTGAGGATATTTTGTGGACATGCTTGTGGAGTCTTAATCTTTGTGTTGTCTTTTAGATAATTGGTTTAATGTGATGAGGTGTATTTTTTTATTTACTGTCCTCTACTGAAGGGTGAGGATTTTCATTGCATGTTTGAAAGTTTTAATCTTCATTTATGGGCTGTTATGTTGTCCTTACCTACTTTCATGTGCTGTGATTAACCTCGATGCACCTTTGTAGATTGTTGATGTCAGTGATTATGTATTGATGTCAGTTGTGAGATGCGAGTGCACAGAATACTCCCTGACACTAGTATTTAGTTTGCCCCGAAGATGAATTGTAGTTGAAACATTGGTCACTATAACCATTACCTCTTTTTGAATATCAGGTACCTTTTATCATAATCCTTATCTCTACAGTACATATGCGGTTCCGATATAGGGCCATTTATCTAATGTCACAAACAGGAGACTAAATATTGACCCATGTGTTGCAATCAAAACCTGAAAATACCAGAAAAAACATTATAACTGATGCCTCCATAAACACACAATATCACATGCATACACAAATAGTATAAACAGAAAACATTTACTATGTTTATCTGTGTGACATAAAATGCCGATACTAACACCCATGCACAAGGGGCAGAAACAGATTTCTTTAGCCCTCTTCCACTTCTAAGACGGGTGGATTTTTCTGATTCTGTCATTTGTGGGGTGCGAAGTACAGCTTTGATGTCACCATATATCTTCCTGATCTCTCTGGCTCCACTCTGGCCTCTGCTACCTTCAGGTTTTACTTAAAGCACCACCAACTGTCTAATTTAGGGCCAAGCTTATGGAAATTGGACTTAATATACTGCTTCCCCCCTTTTTCCCCCAAGTACCTTAACAGTCCCTTTGAGTGGGTGAACGTAATTCACTAGTAAAGGTGTTTGACTGAGAAAAATGTGTGCAGAAACACCATGATTTGACATCTGGCTCCACGACAAATTAGGATGCACTTGAAAATGTAGAAATAAAAGTATCTAAGGATGTTTCCAGACAGTTGTGCACTTTTTAACTTTGCTGATACACACTGATGTGTATCAGCAAGAATATTATTTAAAACTATTTCCCTTTGGCATTAAACATCTTTTTAAATCTTGAGTCTTTATCTAAGATTTTCTGATTGTGTTTGCAACAGTGTATTTGTTTCACACTACTAGCTGCTGCACAGGAAGTATCACTTACAGATAGATAAGGAAAACACTGCACCTTATGCCTAATTTCTTTTTTGTTTTTATCATGACAAAGTTTTGTTCTTTTTTGTGGTGGAAATGGGCTTCCACATATATGTCATCTTTGTCAGAACAGGCATAAACTAAAAAATGAAACGGCTATAAAGCCAGATAGCTTTATTACTAAACCTTCACAATAAAACAGAGTTGATCTAGTCTGCTCTTCATGACTGTCCAGTTATGCGGACACTAATCTTTTATATACACAGGAAACCGATACAGGCAAATGCTTTGCTTTGCATTAAATCACCTTAACAAAACATGTGCACCAGGCCAACACTCCATCTCATTCTCTCTGCATTTGAATAAAAATGCACCTGACGCTGAACGAATAGGAGTGGGGGGAAAAAAAAGGAGAAACCCAGAAACGTAAGCTGGTCTCTCCTTGATATGCCCGCCAATTTATTGTGCCTGTCTGTCAGCACTCCCATCTATCTGTAACATGAGGACAATGATAAAGCTGTGTTTCACTTGGCAGCTGTGGCCTCTTGTCAGTCTTGTCAGCAGTCGACCAACTCTTTTGCATGCAATGCGGATGTCCCAGCCTGTCTTGCAGCAGGGCAGTCTTCATATTAAGCAGGCAGAGCTGGTTGGAGACAATCAGTAATGGAGGTGTGGAGATAGTTGTAGCAATAGAAAGAGGAGGAGTGAGCATGAATTATTCCAACTGTGCATCTGAACAGTATTGACATCTGCATATAACAATGTAATCAGACCAGCTGACAAGAAAGGTAGCTCGTAACACAAGAGTGCCGATGTGAAAAATGGACTAAAACCACCAGGAGTGCCATAGACGAGACATGACCTGAAACAAACAAACAAAAAATAATAAAACATCACCAAGTTCACATCCTGTGTGCTTAGAAATCAACAGCAAGGGATTGTAAAGTTGACAAAAGAGCAGCAGCAGTTCTTTACATCCAAGGATGAATACACCCAGAGAAAGAAAACATGCACACCTACAGCAGCAATGTTCCCAAGAATAATTACCACATTCAGGTGAGTCTAAGTCAATTAGACCACAATTGTAACAGATAGGATATAAAGTAGTCTCAGGTTACGTCTGACAGCAGAATGTGTGACCTTGTTAACCTGTTGTTATTCAAAGAAGGTTTGCTGCTTTTTCTGTCCTGATAATTGAAGGAAATAGACGTCTACTGTATGACTGACATCAAAATGACCACAAAGGTGCTGTTAACCACTATGCAGATGGGCATTCAGGCTTTGTGCAGAGAGGTGTCTGACTGGATGATAAAAGATACCCCCCAGCATACACTTTGGAAACTTCAATGCACACAAACAGATATTAGAGCAAATACATTTATGCACACAAACATCTGTGCACACTCTGAAACACTAACTCACCTACAACAATGACTGCCTTTACATGGATGTAAGTAACCAGGTTCCTTAGAGAAACCAGGTTTGTTGGGTAATTGGGGAATGAGTTTACCTGAACTCAAGCAATCTACTTACTGGTTAACGTAGTTTAACTGTACAGAGACAGAACAGGCCGTTTCTTTTTTAAAAAATGTGTTGGTGCAGCTGACAGCGTGTGAGAGAGACGCAGACAGACACGATGCTCCTCTTCATAGCGCAAACTGATTTTAAAAAGATGCACAGTGAAAGGTTATTTATTGAGATGCCTACAGGGCACTTAGTGTTGATTTCAGTTTTAGTCAGACTTTGGGCAGACAAAAAAAAAAAAAAGAAATCTTCAGGTTTCTCTAATCCCATACCCCAATTATAAAAACCAGATTTCCATTTCCATTACAGCGAATATATAAGATTACTTGAGAAAACAAGTGTAACCTGTAACCACATCGAGAGCAAAAGTCTTGCTTTCAACATCAGTAACAATTTCAACCAACGGTTTTCTTCAAAAACAAAATGCAAATATGGATGGAGCTCTATTCTGAGTTTACCCACTCCACGTTGTCAGAGGTTCTCACCAACTTTAGATATGTTTTTATGAAACTGATGGCCATGCCAGAGGAAGTACATGGGATCTCACTTTCAGCTGGGGGAAGCTAATATGCAGTTGTACACAGTTGAACAGTCAGACCTGCAGAGACACATGGGGTCATATTGATGGGTTTAGAAAACTAACAGGAGGTTGGACAGCGAACAGACAGATAACAAAATGGGATACTGATAAATACATGTGATACACATTTAAAATAATTTTATTGTGAGGATGTGCCAAAATCCCCTCACAAGACACAGCTATCTATGGGAGGTCCCTTCATGCTCCAAACCATGTCCATAATGAAATGGTATTGCTAGTATAGAATGGAAGAACTTGACTGGTCTGCAGAGAGACCCGATATTAATCCTATGGGATGTACTGGAACCTCAGCTGTGAGCCAGGCTTTGTTGTCTAACATCAGTGGCTGACGTTGCTGGGAGAAGCCAGATTCTAAATCCTTGTAAAAACCATCCCAGAACAGCAGAGACTGTTCAAGTTGCAGAAATAATTCCTGCTGATTTTAATAAGGTGTTCAAGAATCACATAATGGTGTGAAGTTTGTGTATGCACATACTTTTGGCCACATATTGTGGATAAGGAGACAAGTGTTTGACAAAGTGAAAAATACCAGAGAAAAAATGCTGATTTATTGACAAGAATGTGGACAAATGATTTCTCTGGGCATTCCTTCATGAATGGACATAGAGAGAAAGAGATTCAGAGTGCTGAAGAGTACAAAAAGAAAAAAAAGAGACAAACAGAAACATCATAGCAAAAGTTTAAAGGCAGGTAAGACCAGTAAGACGGAAATGATAGAAAATCTAAATGCATTGATGACAGATGAGATAAAGCAAACAAAAGAGAAAAAAGTCCCAAAAAGGAAAAGAAAATAAGATAAAAAGTTGGGAAGAGGGATGGGATTAGGGAAGGAAAGAGGGGGAGCACAGAAAGACAGAAAAAGTTGTTAAAGAAAAAGAAAGAAGAGACAGAGGGAGAAAGAAAGATCACAAGGGAGACAAAAGTGAGATAAAATAGGTCTGACACAGAGACGAGGGCGAGGAGATGAAGAGAAGGGGGAGGGGGAAAGGGAAAACACTAAGCCAGCCAGGAGGAGAGTGCCAGCTGTGTTTATCTGACCTTTGACCTCAAGGCCACTCCAATCTCGGAAAGACCTCAGTCTGACTAGCAGGCACACACAAACACACACGTACCTCACTACAGCATGGCTGCAAACAGCGGATTACTGAGGCACTACTTTACCTGATTAAAACAGAGCAAAGGTTAGACCCAATGACCAGGCAGGAAACACAGGCACACACCGGTGGAAAACTAACCTATCCTCCAACACATTAACAGAGTCAGTCAGCAAGTACATTAATACTTCATAATTATTAGGCAAAAAAAATTGTTTCTGTACTTCTATTCTGGCAATGTTTTGCTTAATTTGCTTTTGCAAATTGAGCAGATGCAGGAAAATAAATATAAATATGTCTAAGGGGGAAAAAAAGGTCATATTGTCGCTGAAAATCAGCTCTCTTAAAAACTAAGCTGCAACAACAAAAAGGTTTTATGAGTTTATGGAATCGGACTTAATTCAATATCTTAAATCCAGTAGGATCAAATGTTTTAACTCATATTCCAAGTTCATATTTTTGTCAACTTTCAAGTTCAAAGATGCAAATTCCACCGAGCTTTTCTCAAAGTTGGAAATATAGAAAACCCCACTTGTTTTACTTGTGTTAGGCTTCTTACACATAATGAGACCTTGACCAATGTGACCTCACTTTCCTCACATCAAATAATTTTACAGAAATCATAAAGAATTGTTTTTTAAGTTGGTATAATACTACAAATATTTTATATATATTAGGTCAGTTTTGACTCTTGTAGGCAGTTTTGTTATGTTCTGAGGCAATAATGCAGTTGCAAGTATGTGGTTGAGGTTAATGGTGGATTTACAAAGCAAACTGTCGCACCAGAGTTCAACTAAAGAGTCCCATGTGGTTGGGTTTAGGCAAGAAAAGCACTTTCGTTAGGTTAGACAAAGACTGAGGTTTTCTTTAAATGAACTGCCCGAAGCCACTTAAGGTCATCTAAGGTTTTCTGTATTCAGCCAGACCAGAAGTGAACCATACTTTCGTGAGTCATTTTACAAATTAACATGTTCAATAGAAACCAGCAGGATTTGGGTTGAGTACCACTGACAGTGAAGGGAAGTCAAATTGTTAAAAGAACTCAAGCTCTTATCCTGGGATTTGGTGATAAAAATAGAGAAGATCCGCATCAATGTTTCTGAATTAGTGTCTTTGTGAACCTACACAGGTTTTATTTTTTATGAGCAGGGTTAAGGTTTTCATCAGTTTATAACAAAGTCTTTGCTTGATCCAAATGTAAGTCAAATCTAAACAAAGAATCACCCTCATCACAAAACTTAATGGACTGAAGCCTGATATCGCTGCCAAACTGACAGTCCAGTCCAATCAAATGCTGTACCGTCGAAAGTTTTAAATCGGAAAATCAAAGCAGAAATGGCCAAACTCTAAAACATTAAATACTACATTTCCAAAAGTGCAACCAGTAGCACTTTATCTTACCTGATTTTATGTTTGTAAAAGAGCAATAAAATTTTAATTAACAGAAAAAACAAAAAACAGAGTCAAATACAATTCTCACCTAGCCCTCAATTTGTCAAAAAATTGCATTTAATGTTCATGTTTCTATCTTTTTCTTTAACACAGAAACAAGTAGAAGGGACTGGAAAAGAAGATGTTTGCTTTTTGTGATAGATGAGGAGAGCTGCTCCCTTAATCTGCAGACCTGGCTTGTGGTAATCGGCTCCAAACACAAATATGTCCAGACACACAAATACCCTTAAAAACAGTGTCAGCCAAATCAAAGTCTGACAGCCTCTATTCCTTGCCTTATTTCACCATTTCTCCATGTACTCTGATCTCTTCCTCATTTCTTGCCTTCTCATCTCACACAAATCTTTATTTATTCAATTCCCCCAGCATTTTTTCTGCCTCTCGCAGCTCTATCTCTCATTCTGTCTCTGTTCTGTTGTGAAATATGTGCAGCTGGATTTAGCTTCTTCCTCCTCAGCTCTCAGCTTGCCAACACAGGACAGAGAAAGAGGAGCAGCTGGTTTTACATAACATATAGAAGCAATGGAAGGATGGAGGGGGTTGGGAAAAGAGATATGTAGAGTGGGACATAGAGAAATATTGGAGAGGGTGACAGAGGAAATATGGGAGATGGTGAAAGACATTTCACAGGAAAGGAAAAGGTGGGAGATATGAAATGATTTGCTCACGTGGGATCAGTTAAAGGTACAGAAGATGATCCCACCTTTACAGTATCCTAGTGTAAGAGTTGCATCTACAAATCTTCATTTTACACTAACTTAAGACAATAACTTTGCTTTTGTATGTGTGTATATAGACGAAAGGGACAAGGAACTGCTGGCTACCATAAGCTAGTTGTGGTCGTAGATGCAATCTGTCCTATGTGTGTGATATGTTGTGTGGTTAGCAGCATCAATTACACTTTTAATAAACAAGGATTTTGGGTAATTTTAAAAAACGACAGTGGCATAACTTTACAATTTTATGGGTCTTAGTAATTGTATAGTTAGTATACATACACTTTCTTGGTTACCAGCTTTCCAATCTATCCCTTTTTCAGAAAAAAGTTTCTCCTCCTGGTTCCTTTACAATAGTTTCCACATGCACTCAGGTCTTTCCTGTAGCAGATTGTAAAACTGTAAGGCTGCAGGTAAAGACAGTATCCAGCATTGGAGAGCTAGATCAGTGCCATCCAGCTTGTAGTATCTGAGTGTTTTGATGGCCCACTTCATTGCCAAAATCTCTCTCCAGCTCTCCTCCCTGGAATATCTTGTCTCTGTCTAGAAGTTTGCGACTCAGAAACACCACTGGTTTCCCTTCTCCAGCCGCCTCCTGCCACACAACCCTACCCAGACCAACTCCAGATGAATCTTTTTGCAAGTAAAAGGTTTCTCAAAACAGGACTGTACAGAACAGACTTGGTGCTAATGGAGTCTTTCAACTCTCTGAAAGCTGTGTCATATTCCTCTGTCCATTGCACCTTGTTGGATGATGAGCCTTTGGTGAGATTGTTTAACAATACAGAACATTCTGCAAAGTGACAAGTGAATTTCCTATACCACTGCACAAGAGCCACAAGAGCCTTCCTTTTAGTCGTAGAAATAGAGATGGAGTGGATAGCCTCCACTTTTCCCTCTTGAGGTCAGATTCTGCCAAAGCCGAGCACATTACCAAAGTACCTCACTTCCCTGTGGGCCACGACACACTTCTAGGGGTTGGTGGTTAGCCTTGTTGATTTGATACAGTGCAAAACTTACTGCAAATGGGACATATGCTCTTCCTGGGACCGGCTGAATATGACCATGTGATCCAGATATGGTACCAACCGCTCTTTCCTGTGGATGCAGGATTTTCCTGGTTGTGCTTCTGGAGGTCCAATGGCGCCTCACCTGGCATCCGCACAGCTGATCAAATGGTGAGAAGCCTGTTGAAGACTTAGGCACCTCTTGATAAGTAAATAGAAGATAGGGTAGCAATTGGTCCCAATCTGCTGCTGCATCTGAAACAAACTTTGCGCACCATGTTTTTTAATGTCTTCTAGTATCTTTCAACAAGTCCGTTCATTTGAGGTTGACGTTGGGTGGTCTTAATTCCCTTCACTTCTCACAATTGATTGTAACAGCTCTGACAAAAAAATTATTCCACAAGCTGTCAGGATCTCCTTCTCTAAAAAACTGCTGCAAAAGACAATTGGCCACATTTAATGCTTTCACTTACCCCCGAGGGAAGGCTTCTGGATAACAAGTTGCATAATCACAAATTACCAAGCTGCACTGATTTCCTGACAACTCTTTTCTAGGGGCGCTACTACATTCATGCCTATTCAAAGCGTGTCTGCAGGTTGGCCAGTGCAACCTTCCTCCCTGAGGGGAACTGACTTTTTTCACAGGAACTGAGAGATCTCACTATACATTGCTGGCCACACAAAAAAAATCATCTTCAATCAATCTTATCCTAAATCTTATACAAAGTTTTTCTGAAATGCCACATGTTTTGCCCACAAAACCGAATGTCCTTCATCCATCACTTTGTCTCTGAGCTCCTGTGATAATGCTAAAGCTTCAACGTTTCCTTTGCACTGGTAAATACTTATTTTTATTACTTATGTAGCTTCCTCCAGGCAACCTGGAGTGCCATGTTTAACCACCTCTGTCATTTTATCAAACCAAGATTTTGAGGTTGGATCCTCCCTCTGAAGAACCCCCACATCAGGTGGAAGATCCAGCTCTAAAGGGTGACTTGGTTTAGGGAGATTTGATGTGTAACTGTGCCCCCTAATTTTTCTCTTCTTCTCTGAGCTTTAGACCTGGAAGATTTAGCTTGACCTGTTTTCCAATCCTTCCCAAAGAACAGCAGATCTCTGAGAACCTCCCCTGCATGCTGAGCCCTAGTAGTCACCATATTACAAGATTTTGTCACAGCTTTAACTGGGACAACTTCACTTAATGGGATCTCCCCAAATTCTAGCTGTGGGCTCAGAATCTCAGTAGCTGATGGTTGTGAGGTTTGTTATCATCTGCCTGCTGCACAAGATCAAGGATGATGGGGAGATTGTGACCAAGAACAAGTGGATATGATGACTTTGGAGCTAAAGAAATTGACGTGAAAAAATATTGTCCTCCTGTGATCAGATACCTCAGCTGTTAAATACACATACTCATCCCCATGAATACAGCTGATACATTACTTGTTCTGACTCCACTTCTCTTTAGTTACCAGGCTGGACAGCACCACTGACTAAAACCTCAAGTGTCTGACCATTAACTAACACTGGTACAGTAAACGCTGCATTCTTAACTGCATGTTTCTAGTTGGTCTTGGAACTAAACAAAAGAGAGATATTTTTGTTTTGTTTTAGAGATGTAAAATTCTACCTTGACCAGAGCCCTGATCACCCCGATCGGTGGTGCATCTGGACCCTCTTCTCGCTGCCATGAACACTTCAGACAGTTGAGTGGCAACTCCTGCCGTCTGTGATTTGTGTTCACAGATCCACACTCCACTTTGATGTAAGTTTAGGCTTGCAAAGTTGCCTTCTTATTGTTCTACTTAGTATTGGCGGTGCCGTGAAGGCAGAGGCGTAGGATAACAACGTGGCTCTAGTCTGTGAAAAAGCAAACGGGTTCTTACACTAGTTTAAGTTGAATTCAACTCAGAAATCTGTCTAAGGTTTAGATGATAATTTCTGTAAATTCATAGGTTTGAGTTAATTTACTAAAAACAATTTGCTAAAATATTTACCTTTACACTATTTACACATATTTTACACAATTAATATTTTACATGTTTATAAGTACAAAAGTTTTCAATATAAATTTTAAGAGTTTAAACTAAGTGACTGAATTTAACAGTGTGGCTTTTCTTGCATTTACATTAACCTGCGTGCTGCTAGTTCCTGACTGGTTTTTACCATCACATGTTAGTTAAGAACAAAGAAGTGAAGTTGCTGTGAAGTACAGAGAACAGTAAAGAACTGCTGAAAAAAGTTATTAGTCCCCATCCTGCTTTTTTTTCTCAATAAGAGTGATCCAACCACGACACGTCGAACCCTCACGTTATAGTAGCATGTAACAACTTTAAACAGCAAACTGCAGCAACAACCTTCAGTTTGCTGTTGTAGCTCCCTCAACTTCTGAACTATTTTTCCTACACACTTTTCTATGTACTGCATCTCACCTCTCTAATTACTAGACAAATTAATTTAACTACTTTAATCACTATACAAATATGAATACAGCTGAACTACCAGAAAGCTACTGCAACATTTAACTACTTCACTAATACTGTTGCAACTGTTGCAAACAAAATGAGGGAAAATTTGAGTTGAATAGATTTTATCTTTGAATGATACCAACATTAAGGCTTTTTAGCTTTGTTGAAAATTTCGTCTTTTTGCTTTTAGTCTGTGAAACAGCACAAAGTACAAGCTGGAGCTAACAGCAGCTAAGGCCTATTACATATAGGCACCTCAAAAAAGACCAACTTGATGAATCATCAAACCAAATTGTAGTCATAATTGTTTTTTTTTTTAAAAAACATGCTTTTAAAAGTGGTTGTTGCTACAAAAGACCTGGTAGTGGCCCTGAAAAGAATTTGCTTTCCAGTTACATTCAGAAGACTTGGTTTAATCCAGTTTGTTTGAAAACCAGGTTTCCCAAGAATCCCCGAGACAAAAATATTAACTTCTGATGCAGAGAAATTAACAAACAAAACAAATAATGCAGATAAGTGGCTGAAATATGAAAATAGGTATCAGCAACAAATTCTAGGCTTAGTGCTAGTTAGTCGTCAGACAGTAGAAAAGATTATTAGAGTAGAAAGGTTTATTTAAATATAAGAAGAACTTGATTGTTAGTTCTACCAACAGCAAAAAACACGGCTGAAAAAACTGAGGCCACCTCTCATCAGCATAAATTCCAAGAAAATTCCAAGAGAGACATTGCACCATCGCCCACGCAGTCCTGAATTAAAGAAAAAGTAAAGATCTCTGGATTAAACTCACCCTCAATCACCATATGAGAACACTCACTAAGCATCTGTATCTTTGACATTATTTAATCACACCTATACTTAACATATTAATTTGGCATTTGAGGATTAGTTCAGTAAATTACAGTGGCGACTGTTAATTTATATGATAGATAGAGTGCTTTGGGTTTTAGCACACCCGTCCCAGGAATGAGTCACAGCATTATACTTCTCAGACTGAGACAAACAGAGATTAGTGGGCTTAACTAGTGCCACACAGGTAGACACTCTGTCAAACACACAGTCATGATATACGAGCACACACACATACACACACAGAGACAGCAGCTAAAGCTTAAAGATACACAATTGCACACAAGCATCAAGAGGATGAAAATAATCCAGTGCTTTTTGCAATCACTTTGAACTGTTGTTCACCAAAATATAAATAAACTAACTGAAATTCCGCTGTTTTACTCGTGAAAGATAATTCAGCCCGTTAGAACACTTTGCATCACTTCCAAAGATACATCTGTTAAAAAAAAACAAATGAATAAAGTCTTTTATTCTGTTGGAAAACAACAATGTGGTTTTTGTCAGCAGTTGAGAAAGAGGCGAGTATTTCAGAAGGTGCATTTCTAAACCTCTGGACTCTGAATTGTTACTAGGAAACTGTTTTATATGGTGCAACCAAAGCAATGAATCAAACATTCATCTTTTGTTATGAACTGGTATAGGTGAATAATTCAAGAAAACAAAAATATGCATCAGTGTTCCTGACACCGACCTGAGACTTAAACTAAGACTTAATTTTACATTTGTACAATGTGAGAATATATTTTGACACAATTGCTTTCAGTGCCATATTTAAATAACTGTAATATTTGGATGGGCAGGTTTTATGCTAAAAAGCAGCGTGTTTGTATTTTATTGTGAAAGCACTAGTGTTGTTTCAGTGTCCTTGTTTCACCAACACTAATTTGCATCTTGGGCAAACAATGACTCTTCGTAGAACAGCTGTAATTAAAATACACTGATCAGTCATGGAAATAGTTTTCAAGAGCTCTAATTCTGGTTGTTATCAGACTGGACTAAAATTAAATTATTTGGTTTAATTTCATGATTTTAAGTAGCTTTAATTCAGTTCAATTCATTATTTGTCATTACAATGAATAATAAGTCTTGTTTTTCCAAACCTATTAAAAAAAACATGGTGTTTTATTTAAATGTAAATACACTTTTTTACTACAAGCAGATAGTTGATATATTTACACACACAGATGTAGTAAAATAAGTTAACCTTAATATATACATTCCTGAAGCTTCATTCTTATAGTGTGTTTTACTGTAGTACTTTATATTGCATAACTAATGAATCCAGTAAAATAAGTTACCACATTTTTTCTATCTTGTCTTGACATTATTGGTTTTAATAAATTATAACTGTTCTTTTTCTTAAGTTGAACATTAGATGCTACAGCAACTTTATCAACACAAGGTCCTACATAATTGTTGTTTTTAAAGCTCTCACACATCCAGTGGCTTTCCCTGAGATAGCTGAGTTTGCCATTACATGACGTAAGTACGGGACTTCATGTGACAACAGGTCGTATAGATGGTCCTTAAATATCCTTCAGCTTCAGCATCAAATGCGAATACCTTCCTTGATCTTTTTCCAGCCACGGACAACCACCTGTTATTTTCTATGACAGCAATTCCACATGCCATAATGCAAAAATGGAAAAGCAGTTGAATTTAGCTCATCCATTATGTTTGCTGTGGCTAC
>OMLM01018405.1:0-16888 GCA_900302695.1 Helostoma temminkii | reverse complement strand
TGTGGCTACAGTAAGTCAATGGAAGGTTCTATAATATATGAGTTTGTTACAATGACAATGCTCAAGTTACAACACACACATACCCTAACATACAAAGAAACACACACCCTACACATACACACAAAAACACACACCCCTAACCCTAAACCTAATTCCACAGCAGTCTACCGCGTACATTGTCTGCTGGTCCTGAAAATGAATTAGTCACACATATTTGCATGTGTACACAAACCCGCCCAGCAACAAGCATGAGAGGCGTTCAGGGTCATACACACATGTGCACAAACACACACAAGCATGCATGCATGTATGTATGCACGTATGAACACACACACACACACACACACACACACACACACACACACACACAGACATGAGGATGTTTAAATGAACACACTAGGACAAACACACTAACATGCACACTCCTGAGCTACACAGACACACACAGTTACACTACACCGGTGGTCCTGCTTAGAGAAGAACTAAAGCTCTGTGCCTTTTGTCTCCTGTGGGAGGCCCAGACAAAAGCAACAACCTGACAGGTAAACAAGCCGTCATGTTTGGGCAGACCTACCTGAGAAAGGCTCTCACCCTTCTTAGCCTCACCCGACACACCCTCCTCCCACCTCTCTCCCACCATCAGTGGCAGTGTGCAGCTTTTCTTACCATGTCTCCAACTTTACATTGCTCCCTAAGAAATGCTGATCTTTAATGTGAAATTGGAGTTGAGATTTGTGACGAAACAGGGGACATGCTGTAGCATACACTGTGGCAGCCAATCCAGAGAGGTTCCGAATATTACTTCTACTGATTTACTTCTAATTCTACTACTAGCTAAAATAAAATCCCTAAGTGACCACATTGGACCATTATTATGCAGCATTTGTGTTTTAGTCTCTGTGACAGTCATGCAGCAGTTATAATCAGTGTTGACACTGCAAAAGGTCATAGTTTAGTTCACAAAGAGTAAAATTAACTCGTTCGCGATCATTTCTCTGTCACACTCCAGAAAAAGTCATTTGTGAGATATTTTGTTTGCAGGTTTAGATGGGATGTGGGAGACTGATATACAGCTATGCGGACTGCCAAAGTGCACAGACCTACGCTTTGTGCAATCCCCGAATGCCTCACATGCATTGAGTGAACAACAATAGGGTTGCACGGTCAAAGAATGGCACTCTTACCACATTCATGCACAACACTGGTCATGTATAAATTTAGTTTTTCCAAACAATATCTAATATCTAAGTCAACTTTTCAACTAAACAATCTCTGTGGAAACAGAACCCATCTCACTGTTAAGCATGATTGTCTACTATAATGTAAACCTGTGCACCTGCAACCGAGTTCCCTAAAGTACTACAGTCCTATACAACTATACTGCAATCGCTTTTACATTTATGTGAGGAATGAAATTACAACCAGATTACATGTTCTGTCAACAAATGATCATATGTTCACAATTACCGTTAATGACAAGTCACAAATATGTGGATATTTAACATATCAACGAAATATCAACAGGAGTATTTTTGTCCACCAGAATATCCAGTGTACAGCATCCTGTATTCTCTTCTGTATAAATATCTAATCTTGCAGTTCAACATTCAGATATGTGACTCCAACTTTACATGTTTCATGGTTGGATTCAGGCACTCGCAGCACTGGATTAATGTCAGGGAAAGATTGTGGGCTGTGTATTAAACAGATCACTTCTCACACAGCATCTATGTGAAAAATGTAAGCACAAACACAATGTTTTTCTAACTCTAACCAATGTACTTATTATGCCTGAACCTAACCTCATCCAAGACTCTGGTCTCAGCTTGTCAGTCCTGCAGTCAATCCCCACTCGCTACCTGTTTATAAATGTGACATTTTGATGACAACATATTTAATATGCTCGCTACAATTGCAATTACAGTTTAGTCATTCTTAGAAGACATTGCTGCCACATGTGACACAGCCCGTTCTCACCTCACACATCACATAATGACATTTCCTGCTTGGCGTCTCTATACCGATGCTAAAGGTTCCTCTTAGCCACATAGCTGAGATGCCAAGTGAGAAGTGTCATTCTAAGAAACTAAGGGATGTCAGCTGCTTACATGAGACATTGTGTGTTGTGACAAGACCATTTCAGGAAGTACTTATCTATTTACTAACCTAACCCTGACATTTTTTAGCCTAACCCTAACCCATTTATCTTTGTGCATATAGTAAGTGAAACCATGATGTTTCCACCCTTTAACTGATGCAGTTGATGACAGGCCACAAATAATAACATAAAAGAGCATCTTTAGCATCAGTATTGAGACTCAAAGAGAGACACATCATTATCTGACGTAGCTTTTAAAAAACGTGATCGATATAAGATAATCTTAAAAGGATGATTACAATAATGTCATAATGCATGAAGACGAATCAGACCAATCAAAAAACAGAAATATGACTGTTTGTATCACAGTGACAATGACTTGTTGATGAATTGTTGATAGCCATGTGTTGTCTACCTTTTAAATTTAATATGGTATACCTCAAGTTCCAATTTTAGGGCCTCAAATAATTCTAGCTTTATTCTAATTTATTTTGTCACCACCGGCAGTGTTAATAGACATCTCTGTTTTCAGAGGGGGAAATACATTAGAAACACTTATTTAAATCCCCTTCAGTACTACTCCACCACCCACTCTGCATCAGTAATAAACACAGTGCAAATATCACTTTTCTGACTGTTTCAACAAAAATTGAGAAATTATAACCTTGTAAAAGTAGACTTCAAGTCAGAGCTTCTGTATTCAATTACATTAGACTGTACAGACAGACCTAATAAAGTAGCCAGTAGGCACATACAGATAATTAAAATGATCCTGCTTTTGCTACTCATCCCAGATCTGTAAACAAGTCTGAAAAGAATAAATATTTTTATATGTGAGTTTCTGCTGGTTAACATTAGAAAGCCTGCTAACATGTAACTCACATGGAGTTGTCTGGAGTTGCAATTCGCCTCTTTTGGCCTCCGATTCGTCTTCTTCCACTGAACCCAGCCTGTTCTTCCTGGACAAGTCTCTCCACTAAACACAAGGACAAAGGTAAGTAAAGATTCCATCAAACTCTGTAAAACATTACAGACTGGGATGACCAATGTAATTACTGATGAACAAAATCCCAATTCAAACTGTAATTACAACTACAATAAAACTGAAAATAAAGTAAAAAAGAGTAAATGTGTTTGTCCTGGTTGACTTGTAACTTTTCTGTAAGTACACTTGTGCTTTAAAGTGACTCGAAATTGAGCTGTTGGTAATAAAGGCCAGGGAGTACAATACTGCTTGTAAATGCTGTTTCCTAGAGTATATTTCCACTGCAGTGCTGAATATATGAAATTATTTCCCAGCAGCTTTAGTCCAAAAATAGCAGCATCACAATTCCATATTGGTCAATATGTTTCATTCAGGTTTGGCATGGAAACTGAAATGTATCATCTGTATTAACAAATATTGGTCAAACCCAAAATATCAGAGCATTACGCCAATGACATTTGGTTTGATATGTTTTATAATTCTCCCTCACACGCAGCTATCTTAAGTGCACAGTGATGCATGCACACAGAAGAAGCAAATCCCTGCCAACTTCAGGCTTTCCAAACAATTCAAAACATTTGGGAATTAAGTCTCGCAGCATAAGACAAGAGTCTAACAAAAGCCACCCACACCTGCTTTATCACTGGAGTATATTTCTGCTGTTTTCCCTCCAACTAAACACTGGGAACTAGTTTGTTCATTCTGCACAACATATGTCAGATGGTGGACGATCACAACCGCAGGGAAAGAGGAGAGATAGGACCTTCAGACAAACAGCGAGTAAAGTATGAGGAGTGTGATGAAAACTGAAGTTTAGATAGAAGGCCTGCTTAAAGCATGACGACTGGGGATGTAGTAACAAAGCCGTTGTTCTGATTACTGAACTTTTTATTAAGAGGAATATTGTTTTCCCATTTGTAGTCATAGAGCTTAAGCCAGTTTCTGTTTGGGCAGGTCAGGACAATTACATTTAAAGTGAGACTATGTCACTTTGGAAAGAAGAAATAAAACATTCTATACCTACAAATTTGAGTAAGTTGATTTCATAAATGAAACACACCCTTGCTCAATTAAGTACAACCCGTATTTACAGCTTAACTTGGATTTGGATGACGTTAAGTAAGTTATGTTAAGTAACTTCAGAAAGGTATTGTCAGACAACTGACACTGAGTCAGTTAGCCAACGTCATGACTCTGGACATTCTTATGTTACGCTACTGGGCTACAGAGGCCAGCGTTCAGCAGATGTTCATATACTGTTTTCACCAAAGTACTGTATGCAATAGAGCACATTTCATCACAAGTAAACTCAATGTGCGTAACATTAGAATAATGTGCATTCAGTAATACAATTTATTAATGGAGGCTAAGACAATCTGGTTCTTTCAAACGCACCACCTGATATTCTGAATGAGTTGTGAGCACATCAGATAAGGACCAGAAACCCAAACCATCAGTGGCAACAAATAACTAAGTACTTCTTCTACTAGTATCACAGACTAACCACTTCTCACTTACTAACATATCTTATTTTCATGACATTAATTTGTCTTTGCTATGGTTTTTACTTTTGAAAGTTTATTTGTTGATTTAAAAATAAAATGGGTGTTAGATTGTATTTTTAAAAAACTAAGGTTATGAATCTTTTTTTTTTCATATTTGTCACACTTAAATGATTCAGATCATTAAAATATGTATATATGTAACACAAAGATAACCCAAGTAAAAACAAAATGCAGTTTTTAAACGATGATATAATTTATTAAGGGAAAAAGTTGTCCAAACCTGCCTGGCCCTATGTGAGAAAAGGCCAGGGATCATCAATCACTTTAATGCAAACGCTTGATTGCAGTTGTTGCCGCCAAGGATGGTACAACCAGTTATTAGGTTTATGAGGCAATTACTTTTTCACATAAGGCCATGCAGGTTTGGACAGCTTTTCTCCCTAATAAATTATATCATCATTTAAAAACTGCATTTTGTATTTACTCAGGTTATCTTTGTGTAATAAAAAAATTTGTTTGATGATCAGAATCGTTTAAGTGTGACAAGTATTGAAAAAAACATCAGGAAGAGGCAAATACTTTTCCACAGCACTGAATAAACTTGTGACATCTTTAACTCTCTAGTCAGATTTATTGTGTTTTTCTTTTCTTTTTCTTTTGTGCAGTTTTTGGGTTCTAATAAAACAAATCTGGGTTTCAGCAATATCAAGTTCAGTTGAGTGAAGAATTTTAATTGATACTTATAATTGTAATAGATTACCTTTTATGCAAGTACTTGCACTTTTACTTAGGCCATAAAGCAATTTGAAAGCTTTGCATGACGTTTAAAGGTTTAATCTTTTTTCCACATGGAAACCATTTAAGTTTTTGATTCCTTGAATAATGTGTCGACCTTTCCATCACTTATTTGAAATTAAAATCACATTACCATATAGTTGTTCCATTCAAACTGAAGATAAGAGTGGTAAAGCAGATAACTATTTAAATCATTGCCTTTCTGTAAATATTCAGCTACAGCATTAGGACAGTGACTGTGCCTTATAACAGTCACTAGGAGGTCATAAATTTGAATGAAAAAAAACTATAATATCAGATAAAACTAACACATGGAGGGGTTGAGAGCTAAACAGCATGTGAATCTGCTTGCTGTGGGAAAACACTCTTTCCTGACTGAGGATAACCAGAGTCCCAGCAATTTATCCTCCTACTCCTCCTCCCACCTAACCTTGCCTTTTGGGTCAGGCTACTGTGTGTGTGTTTGCGTTAGTGTGTGTGTGTGTGTGTACCTGTGTTGAGCCATACCTGCGTCTGTGTGTCTGGCTCATTGCACAGCATGGGAAAGGGTGAAGACGGAAAAACTAGAGTGGAAACAAGTTGCTCACTTTTGCATTAGGGAATACAACTCTTAGAATCTTCTTGGGAATCTCGTTGCCAAATGTCACCACGATTCTCAAGTTTTAAAAATGACAGTTTATTTCATTTGCCAGGGATGTTTATTGCTCTTTAAAACAAAGACTTTGGTTCTTTCGGGGCTCTACAAAAGCCAAAATCTGTTTTTCACAAGGTTTTTGACTTTGGGCAAAATTAAACATCTGGCAGAAACACCGTCATAGATCAAATAGTTTTTATAGCGTCTTCTAAAATCAAACTTATCGGGATACTCCTAAATCTTTATGAGTGGACAGTTTTATCCATACTCTTATATAAGGATGCAGTGATTGCATTCACTGTATCCTTTATGAAATTATATCCCTTTTACATTGCAGAGCTTCAGTCTACAAGAGATTTTGATTGATGAACTTGAAAGAAAAGTTTATATTTTTCTATAAGCATGTTGCTGCTTTAAAGAGAAGCTTTCAAAGGACCCTCCAGGCCTTTGTGCACTTTTATTGGCCCCGCTAATGACACAGTGTTTGTGTAGTTTTTATCAGAAACCAGGACGTGAGAAGGAGCTAAAGTGCCTGTTGCTAAAGACTCTCATGCACAGATTTAGAGCACCAGATACCATTTTATCTGACAATCAAAATAAAACTGCCAGGGAGAGTTCACTACTCCAGCTTTTCCCACTCTCCATTCCCATACCTGGATCATGTGGAATTCCCAGAGAAGGGTAGTAAATTTGTCCAGCAGGGCGATGTTGTCCTCTCCCTCCTGAATACCTTTCACTCTCAGAGACAAGAGATATGTTGAGTTTCACCTACAAGTCCTTTCTGAAAAACACATACATCACCTTTTTTTCTTATTTAAGGGGAGGATGTGAGCCTGAGGTGGAGCAGCATGCATGTGTGTGTGCATGTAAATACATACCAGAATGTGTTCTTTTGCAGGCCTAAAATCTTACAGTATGCAGTGAATAGGGACAGCTCATGCTTTGTGAGAAATGAAATATGTGGTTGACCTTTTGTTGATGGACAAACATGGCTGAGGCTCCAGAGCAAATATGTAGAGGAGGCTCACTCAAACTCAGTGGTTTCGCGTGATCAACATGGGACGTTTACCTGTCACAGAGACATTCGGACCTTGCCAAGAATATGTCACTGCCATTAGCTAAAGTGCAGGAAGCTGTTTTGATGTATTAACCTTTCAGAAAGAAATGAAACACACAGGTGGTTTTATAGAGCGATGCTGCGGTCAATTCAGGGCGTGTTGTCAGCTCTCTGAAAGCTCAGGTTTAAGCCAATGCACTGTATGCATCTATTATTGGATCTGGAACCCACATTTTACATTGTTGAAGACTTGCAGAGCCATTTTACCAGTGCAAGAGTTGTCATTTGCAATTTGATGTCACTGGCAAACAGCTGGAAAAGACAGAAGACCGTAAGTTTAACCCGTTTGCAGAATTTTCCATTTTCTCAACTCGAGCAGTGATGCGGCAAATCTGTAAAATATAAAACTGCTACAATAAAGCACAGTGCAAACAGTTTGTTAGTAAAAGAAACAGCAGTCAATCTCAATCATTAGTTATGTATTTTGGAAAATGTTTATTCAGCAAGATTGCAGGAAGTCACTGCATCCATCCAAGAAACTGCTCCAGCACATAGATACTTGCAGAACCACAGAGTCACATTTTTACACTTTGGTTTTTATGCAGATTACACAAACGAAATGTTTTAATTAGTGAGCTTTAGAGGTGGCTCTGCTACTCTTCCTGCAACATACAACTAACTCATTCCTTTCCAACAGACAAATGTAGGAACTGGGTTTAGGATCCAGGTGGAGGCTTCGAGTTAGCATGAATGTATTTCTTTCAGGGAGTCATTGTAGTTTAGCAACTGTATCAGCTGGCTGTCAAAGCATCCTGCAACACTACGCATTAGTGTTGTGCATTCAGTTAAAGACCAAACTGTTTACATTTCTCACCATGACGCAGGACAGTAATGTTGATGACAAAGAGGACTGGAAATGGATTGCTATATGTTGAAGAACCAATTTGTCTAGTGTGACTGGTAATGAGGGAAAATATGTTGGCCTGTTATCGAATTTCACTCTATAGTACGTTCAATTAATTAGGAAAGAATGTTGTGACCAGAGGATCAACAGATTTGAAGTTCAGTGGCAACTGTAGTAAACTGACAGACTAAGTTAACAGACTAATTGTCAAACAGTCAGGAAAGACAAAAACAAAATGGAGGGATTATGTATCCCATCTGGGCTGTGGACACATCAGTATCACCTCAGGAGGAGCTGGAAGATGTTGCTAAGGACAAGGACACACAGGTTGCAAATATATACTGTTGACTTCTGAAGGGGCAGTCCAGTCCTTCTAGGTCATTACAAAAGATAGTACATTTTATGGTATAAAGTAATGACACCGTTTTGAGAACTGTGTACTTGCTTTGTTGGTGCACATGATAGCTAGTCAGGTACTATCAGCGTAGGCAGTACTTTGCAATTTATTTTGCAACACCAACATCAGAATGAACATCTATTTTTATGGTCTGCTTAGCTTCAATAGCCTATTTTTGAAACGGTGCATCATAACTTCAAGCACCTGTAAAACAGGTATCACAACAACTGCATTCAGAAACATAAGTATTAAACTTGTAGGAGGTGTAGAGTCTACTCAGCTACAGCGATGCTTTACATACATTATGTGTGTGAGCGCATGTGCTCTGAGGAAATACAGCTGTACGGGTGTGTATGCGTATATGTCTGTGTACATGTACATGGGAGTGTGTTTATAACTGTTTACACTCTCCGGGTTCAAGCCTTAGCTCGGCCTGGTTCCACTGAGAAGGCAGGTACACCGACTGGCAGGGAGGCTGTGGCAGCTTCTTAATCATTTCTCCCTAGTTTTTGTTTCTTTTCTGACAGTCCTCCTCTCTTGTGACGGCCTGCAACGCCGCCCCGGCCTGCTTACCTTTTCAGGCTTCCTGAAGCGAGACTACTAATGCGCTTGCTGCTCTCCTTGCTGCCTCGTTGGCCCGCCCTGAGCTCCAACCTCCCGTGACAGCGCAGGACGGTCACTTTGTCTCCTGTGTTTGTCCAAAATAGTTTCAATATGTATTTTTGAGAACGGTAATGTTTGCATAATAAATCTTTATGTCAGGGGAATACAAAGAGGCCTATAGGTTGAAACCTGGGTGGATAGGAGCGCAGACTCACTCTTTCCCTCATTTACTTTCCACTCTACTTTCCATTCTCTTTCAGTCAAGTTGTTTTTCCAGCCTGTGTCAGTAGGTTTATACAGACATGTATCAGGCCCGGTGTCGAGCTGCCATTCTCTGAGAAACAGCTCCTATGCTCTAGATTTGGTTACCCTCACATGCCTGGTTAGAAGAAAATGCTGAGACTCTGCACTAACATGCAACATCCACATGCTATAAACACTGTTATACACATTATTAAACACGAGCCAAGGTTTCTGAATCTACGCTTAGTGGCAGTCGATATCAAGCAAACTGCTGAAATCCAAAAAGAATTATTCATGACATTCAGGTTTTTCTAACAATTCTCTCATTCATTTGATACAAGGTTAATGAGACTATGTACAACAATTGATGTATAAAAGTAAAATTGTCACCATCCAAGTTGTGGTTTCCATGTCTCCTAAAAATAGCAACTAAATGCAAACAAGTTTGTGTACAGAGCGTAATCATATTATTATCAAGTTACTGTACTAGTGAAGCTATGTCGTTGTGTTTCACAACTTGAATTTAATTTCTTACATGGTCAAATATCCAACTCTTATGTTACGTCCCTTCACTCCTGGACAAAAAGGGGAACGTAACATTAACATATTTTTTTTAATTAATTAAGTGTATGATGTAGGATCAAAATCACAGACCTGAGTTCAAGTCCAGAATCCCGTGTGAGGTTGGGTTTAGGCATCAAAAGCTCACTGGTTGGGATTACAGTGTTTCCCTAACCTTAACCAAGTGCTAAGTAAGTTTAAAGCACAATTATAATTACATTCAGATGTGAAGTCATAGTAACTGTAACATTTGACTACATCAAATGTAGTTCATCCTCGACGCAAAGGGGACACGTGTGCCAAATTTCAAGACATTCCCTAAAAGCGTTCTTGAGATACTGCAGTCAAGAATGCTATGGACAGACAACTCAAAAAGCGACTGCTAGAGGCATGTAAAGACACACTGAAGCAGAGTGTCAGTTTCACTTTGGTTTTTGTTTGAATTAAACAGATGAAATATGAGTTAACTGATGGCCTTTGGAGGTGTTGGCAGGTAACTTTTGTTAGGTTCAGACAGAGCCAGGTTAGCCTTTCCCAGTCATTATGCTGAACTATAACTGTCTGATGACTGTAGGTTCATATTTTATATAAAGATAAATAAATTAAAACACTATCAGTCTTTCTATCCTGACACATTTCCTTCCTTTAGGAATAAATTGAAGTTACAGTTAGAGGGAGCCATCAATAACCAAATTAACACAACATCACAGTGAATCGACTTTGGCTCCCCATAATGATTTGTGAGGTGGATACAGTGTAAAAAGGGTAATTTAAGTGTTTCAACACACATCCAGGATAGTTTGAAAAGTAGTTCATGAATCAATTTATTGCTCTTAAAACAGTGTCTCCAAGTTTGAAAAAAGTAAAAAACTAATAATTGTAGTTTGTAGACCTCAGCATGATGTTAAGCAGCTATAAACCAAAATGTAATCGTAAGAAACTTTCTTATATTGTTACATAATTAACATATTGACTATATTAATTATATCAATCAATTAACATTGATATTGTACACTGCAGTGGGACAGTATAGCTACATATCAGGAGCTGGTAGAGACCAAAACAGAGCTAAAAGAGAATGAAAGGCATGGAGAAATTTGTTCGTACCTTTCTGTTAAAGAAACTCACAATGGCCACTGAAATAATGTTAAATTGAGTGTAATAATTAAAAAATACTGAAAATTAACCAATAAAAATCAGACATTGCTTTTGAATTGGTTGTGTTCAACAGAAGCTTTTTAAAAAACAAACTAATAAAACTGGTCTTTGCAAAAATGATGGTACACTTTACTTCATATTTTGTTGCTCAACATTTTCGAGGCAATAACTGCAATAAAACAATTTCTGTAACTTCTGCACCCATCAACAGTCGTCTCAGACCACTTCAGAATTGTTAAATGTGTTGTTCTTAGCCATTCTTGGTATTTTTAGCTGTGTGTTTGGGGTCATCATCCTGTTGGAGGACCCATGATCTGCAACAGAGACCAACCTTTCTGAAACTGGACGGTACATTTTGCTCCAGAATGCTTTGATAGTCTTGAGATTTCATTGTACCCTGCACAGATTCAAGACACCCTGTGCCAGATGCAGCAGAGCAGCACCAGAACATAACAGAGCCTCCTCCATGTTTCAAATTACGTACAATGCTTTTTCCATTGTATGCTTAATTTTTGCATCTGTGAACATCGAGCTGATGTGACTTGCCAAAAAGCTCCAGTTTTGTCTCATATGTCCAAAGGACATTCTCCCAGATGTTTGTGGCTTGTCAGATCACATTTTGGCATTTTCTGATTTGCTTTCAACAGTTAAGTCCTCCTCGATTGCCTTGGTGTGATCTGACACGGATGTACCTTGACCTTGGAGTTCATCTCTAAGCTCTCTGGAAGTTGTTCTGGTTACCATTCACATTATCCGTCTCCTCAATTTGTCATCCATTTTCCTCTTTTTGGGCCACGTCCAGTGAGGTTGGCTACAGTCCCATGGACCTTCACCTTCTAAATAATATGTGCAGTTGTAGTAACAGGAACATCAAGCTGCTTTCTGTGGTCCATGTTCAGTGTGGTACACACCATGACACCAAACAGCACAGTGACTACTTTTACGACTACCACTCATTACTGACTGATTGTTTTTTTTATGCTTTTGTTGAAGTCTGATTATTATTAGTTAATTTTCAGTACATTTTTATGTATTTATACTTCTGTCTTTTTCGCTTACTCACGTTATCGAGTTTGTCTTCCTTTAATCGAAGGGTACCAACAATTTTGTCCACATCTGTAAGTTCACCAGGCTGTTAGAAGCATTTTTACAGGTTTAAATGATTAAAGACTCATTAAATCACTCTTGTGTAAAGAACCATGCAGCCTAGTTTAACCCTTCTGCTGAAAATTGAACAGCCAAAATCCTCCAGCCATTTGACCATATGGGTTTTCATTGTCCCTCATTGGTGACAGAAGCCGGCAGAGGGCAAAGAAGTGGACAGGCAGTTTTCCTTGAAGTGCCAGAGGCTAGATTGAACTCCGGGGACACAGAAGAGGGGAGAGTACAGTGATTTTAGTGGGACAACAGAGGGCAGGGCTATCCCAAACACAGCAGAGTGCTATAAGCCTCTGTCATAAATCTGAGCTTGCCGAGCCACAGCCAAGCTTGTTCAGTGCTGTGCCGCACCAGAGGCCAGAATCCAGATGTTGGAGAGAGGCGGTAAATAAAACTATCAAAACTGGAGGGAAAAGAGAAAGACGTGCCTTTATAGAAGTAGCGTTGGAAAACTACATGTTATATGTGAGTTTCAGTAAAGTTGTGTGGGACATAGGGTTACAGCACAAACTAGACATGTCAAAACTGCACCGGTGAGTGAAATCGGTACTTTAATCCCATTTGGGACAACAGATATTATAACACCATGCACTCTGTAGCTCAAGGTGTTTCTGAATACAAAACAGGCCTATTCCCCTGGATTAGTTTTTATCATTTATAGATGCAGGTGGATTGAAGGGATAAGCAGATATGGAAAGCTCATTGTGGAATAGTAGCAGTGGCTTAAAATCTTATCGAGCTGAGCATAGTGATGGTTTATTATTTAAGACCTTTACCTCTGGACATGAACTCCTGCTGGTCTGGGACTAAATTCTGCAGGACCGATAAGTATCCTGTGTCCTTGTTGAACAAAACATGACCCGGATGCCAACAAAAGCTGTTTCTCTCCCCTTGTACTATAGAGGAGGAAGACTTCTGGGGGGTTTGCAGCACTATGTGGAAAAAAAAACTAATCTCATTTTACTTTTAATCAAAAATTGAACTGTATAAATGAAATCCTAGCCAATGAGGACTTGAAAAAATCTTACAGCAAGTGGAAAAATGACACTTAAAATCATCCGTCTGCACAGTGAAATTCTGTTATTCATGCGTCAGTCTAAGATGATCACAGGCTTGTGAGGTTGACTAAGAGGACTGGATGCAGTTTAGAGATGTCATGTTACAGGATTTTAGGATTCCTGGGTATTACAGTTCACACAGCTTTTCCAACAGTTGCCCTTTGCTGCCATTTGGAGCCGCTACAGTACAGAAAACGTGGGTGCAGTTTTGGTTTTTAATTCTGTAATTAGTATAGAATAGTTTAAAGTTGTGTTTTATTCATGCAAAGTATATTAGCTCAAGATGTGTGTGCAGGCTTATGGTAAAATGCAACACTTTATTTATCTCCTGACAACATTGATTTCTCTTTAACTTAAAAAGAACATCCACTCAGCACAGTATTAATGTTTGCTGACTATAGGTCTCTGTACGTTTAGTGCAGGAATGCAAATATGCCTTTAAAAACAGCTGTTTCCGGCTACAATGGTCATTTAGAATACAACATCTACAGTATTTCTAATCACTCAATCGTCTGATTTTCCTTTAAAAACATGGTCATATCACATATGTGTGAGCAAACTTTTGACTTGTAGTGTAAATCTCTTCAACTCACACCAGAATTCGATAACACATGAATGAGTGTCATTGTTTAAGTGATGCTTTACTTTACTGGATCATTTTAAAACTCTTAAATTTAGTTTTGGGTTTAGCATAAATCAGTTATGCTAAATCTGCAAACACGAAGGGAAAAAATGAAAACGTTTAATCCTCAATAGCAGAGAACGTCTGTTTTTGCTCATTAAGCCAGAAGCAGGATGAAAACATGTTGAGTGTGGTGATGGTTGAAGGTTGCTGAAGCAGTTCTGGTGGTCGGCCATTTAAATAATACTTTAACAAGCATTATGCTCAGATGAAGAACTGGAAGCTGCACGTCCGATTCTCATCAGCACTAAAGCCAAAGAGGCCCTCCGAGTTTGTATAACGGAAAAAAAAAAAAAAAAAAAAGGACCTTCTCTTGAAATGATCTATGCTCCAGACCTGTTTACGCTGCTAATCTCCGAGCCCTGTGTAATCAAAACATCACTAATTTCACTCCCGATTGGAAACCGTGACATCTGTATGTAACGCACTTCAAGGGGGACAGCTTAGCAGAAAAAAAAAAAACCCAACTTGGAGGCAATGATTCTTCATAATAGCCCCAGTGATGAGATGGTGACTTCATCCTCATCCTCTCACATGTTTAGAAGATAAATATCCATAGTAGTGGAAACATTATGGAGGAAATACCCCTGCATTGGTGTCTAATGGTCTGTCTGAGCATGCTGGCCTGTTGGGGGGGTGTTTGGCTTGTTGACATGCAGACGGGCTCTTCAGCCCAAGCTCTGCTGCTCTGAGTTAAACAACAAAAGAAGAAGGCTGAGCAGTTACAAAAGGCTTTCAGTTCTTGAGCTGTCCAGCATCAAGCTCACAAAACCCTCCTGATTGATTCTACAGACTCTGGATGACAGTTCAAAAGCACTTTGCTCTTTGCTCAGCAGAAACAGGCCTTAAATACTAATGTCACCAGCTCTGCTTTACTAGGATTGTCCTGTTGGGAGTCGCTGGTTGAAGGGACAGAAAAATAATCATCCTTACAGCCAATTTTGCTGTGAGCAAATCTGGGCTGGAGAGATATGCTGTTAACTATGCAGTCCGAAACGCAACACATCGCCAGCGTTGGTTTTGTGCGTCGCTTTGGGCCGATTTTTAATGTGATGCACACAAATGAATTCCCATGTGAATCCAGCAGGGGCAGTGCTGGATTTAAGGGCCTCGTGTACAATTTATGCTGTAATCGCTGCTGTATTCTGTGCCATGCAGTCCACCATTCAATCAGTAACATCATTATCATTTCCTCATCAGAAGACTCCAACATCTTTCTTCCATGTTACTCAAAAAGCAAACATTTTACTCTTCTTCTGCTTCCTATTCCGCTAAGAACAGAAGTTCACGAAGAAGAGACTTCCTTTTCAGCCAGGAAGGATTAGATCCTCGTCTGCCCCCATGTGGCTGACCTTTTTTAAACTACGTACATACATCGGTCTACAGGAAGTATACCTTTAACCATAGACTCCTTAAGTGTCATGCTCGTGTGTTACATGTATCCTGAAGACGCACACACATACACATGCGACCATCTAAATGCTCCCCTTCCAGTGATGGGTTGTGAGCTTGTTTTTTCACCCTTCCAGTGTGCATCAGCCCTTCTGTTGTTTAGGAATAACTATTTACACTGCAGAGGTGACCATGAGACAGGGCCTGGCCACAGACACACACACCTCCTCCCTCGCTCTTCACACCCAAATGGGCTAAATAATCCCTCCATCTATTTACACAGGAGAGATGAGGCCACGGCCTCACCTTCAGGGTACTACTTAACTCCTCGAGTCACTCGTTGAGTAATCACAGCATTACCTGCCTGCCTACTGCCTAATTACAGAGACTGTGTGTGTGAGTGTGAGACTCATTTGGCAATGAAGGCCTCACAGATAGACTGGTGCAGACAGGTAGAACCCATTATTACTTATTCTGTAGATACAGTTGTATGCAAATGACCTGGGTCTGTATTATAGAAGCTTAATGAACAAAACATTTTATTGTGGATAAAATCAAACTGGATGAACTGCATGCCTGAGGCATGACGTGCACACTGACTGCTATCAATATAGTGATATAGTGTTGTGGCTAAATGCCAGCTGAAAGGTGCTTGAGTTCATTTCAGAAAATTCTTTTTTGCAAATGAATTTGTAATTTCATCATCTCACATGAAACCAACCAAAAGCTGGAGTGTGTTTAAGCTCATCGAAGAAAAAAAAAGAAATACAGAGTGAAAGGAGTTTGTGCACAGATTTGGGTCTGATCGTTGCATCGCTGCAGGATAAATATTGACACGTCCCATTCAGATATAAGAGAAATCTGGTGCGCTTCTCAGAGAAAAAAAAAAAAGCTGGCGTGAGGGGACGTGAGAAAGCCTCTCGGTGTCTCCGAGAGGCATCATGGGAAGTAGGCCTGTCCGTGTCCTGGTGGAAGGCCCGCAGCTCGCCTTTAATCCCTCCAGTATCCCTCTCTCAGAGCCGGGCTTTGCTTCGTGCGCAGCTCTTGGCCGAGTTAAAAAGGAAAGTGGAAGGGTGGGACAAATTTCACACTTTCTCCCATTTCTCAGGCCAGAAGAAGGAGCCTGTAAACCAAGAATGTGGAGCTGGAAATATTCTTTGCCGCACAGACACTTGGCTGTGTTGAAAACAGACTGAATGTTGGTCTCGGAGATCAGCCATGCATGTGGAGGCAAAAATAATCATTTGGAATCGCCTTTGAGATGCTACATGTGCTATTTGAAACGTTTTAATGCGTTTATTTCGTTTAATTAAAAGTGTCGCTTCACGGTTTATAGACTAGATCTCATTTAAACTGTCTCAGCTTGCAGCCTACTTAACTCTGTCTTTTTAGGCCTGTGTCTGTTTATACAGTTTTTGATACGGTTTAGACCTGAGCTGAACCGAAACACCAATTTGTTTTAATTAATTGATTTATAAAATGTTTTATTTCCATCATTTTCATCGTGTTTTGATCTTTTGCACTTGACTTTCCTCCGCGCCGCCGCAGCTCTGACACACAAAGGCCTCAATATTTCCCGCTTATTTTTTAATTATTAAACATTTGTTTTTCTGATTTTATTTAGAAAAAAAAAAAAAAAAAAAAAAAGGATATTCCAG
>OMLM01018404.1:10629-23360 GCA_900302695.1 Helostoma temminkii | reverse complement strand
TTTTGCTTATTCTAGCTAAACTGTGTGTGTGTGTGTGTGTGTGTGTGTGTGTGTGTGTGTGTGTGTGTGTGTGTGTGGAGGAGGGCACTCCTTGGCTCTGCTACACACCATCAATAATTCACAAGCCAAGATGGCAATTACAGGACCATGTACAATCAAGCTAAATATTTGATGAGGCACTAAAACAGTCCCTGGAACAGATCTGCCTCTGTCTCTATCTCTGCCTCTCACACACACACACACACACACACACACACACACACACACAAACACAGCCTCTCTGCTGTCTATTGTCACAACATATTAGGTGCTCGCTCCCTTATTCCCCAGACTTTGTCTTGACACGCAAAAGCAGTTTATTCTGCTAAAAGAGCCTCGCGCAATTCATTTGTTCCATCTGAAATATTGAGCGCTACCATTATGCATTCTGAGGCCGCGGGTCGCAGCCTGCCTCGGTTTTGTCTTTGCTAATAAAGCGACAGTGACGAGAGCAAACGAGAGGGGAGGAGGAGGCGGGTGTCGCATTAAATATCTGAAGCTAATCAATCTGAATTGATCGCAATAAAAAAAATATGCTTACACCCTCCTCCTCCTCCTCTTCCTCCTCCTCGTCTGTGACTGGAGGGAAATTTTTCTACATTAAAAATAATGTGACACAAAATCCATCGCAGAATAAATGTGGAGATGACTCCATCGCACGATCAAAGTCTGAAGACAAAGTCTAAAGACACAAGAAGGGATTTTATTATGGCTTCATTTTCTTACTGGAACCTGCTCCTCACCTGTCAATCAATAGGCAACAGGTTCTGTGGCTGAGCCAGGATCAGGTCCAGAGTCCCAAAAGGTCCGAAGGGACCCGGACTCAGAGCCTCTGTAGGAAGTGACTCTTTATGATTTTATGTTTAAAAAATCACAAGGAGATGCAAAATGATTCCAACAAGAGGCAAAAGAAAAGGACAGGAGACAAAAGAATACTACAAAGAGGCATAAAAGTACTACAAAGAGAAAACTACAAATAGAGACAAAAAGTAATTAACAAATTAAAATATTTAGTCTTTTGCAGGAGCTTTTACTTGAAGTGTCTTAACTGTGAGGAGCAAACGCTGAAGGTAAAGTACTTCAGAAGAAGTTTACGCTTCATATAAACTATTAAGGAGAAATATTCTGTTATGTCAGAAGCACACAAGTTATTCTTCCACTTCCAACACTTTTTTTGAATATAGTGAGTGAAGAGTCTGAGCTGCAGACTTTGGTAGCTTAGTCCATCATGGGACAACTGAGCTGAAGAACTTTGTCTGGGATCTTTTGTGGTTTGGTGGTGACATTTAATTATTCTGGCTGATCAGAAATGAGATGTGCTGCTGCATTTTGGATCATCTGCTGAGGTTTGACTGCACATTGGGAGTTCTGTTAGTAGGACGTTGCAGTAGTAGGATATGACCAGTGTCTGAACAAGGAGTTGGTAGCATGTTCTGATCTTTCTGATGAGAGACAGAGGAGATGTGACCAGAAAAGCTCAGCCAGTCATCAGTGATCTCTGAAGATCTGGACCAAAGCTTTCTGTAAACACTGAATGAACAGTTTCTGTTCTTTCATACGGTCTCGTTAGTTTCAGGCTAAAACTAACGAGACCTGTCTCTACTGAGAGCCTGTGTGTCTGTAGCATGTTTAATTTAATCAATTTAATTTTACTGAAATAAAGGAGTATCTTATCACAATCAAATCGTATTATGCCATATTGTACAGCATTACATCGTGTCGTAACGTGTTGTGTTGTATTTCATCATGTCATGTTGTGTCCAGTCACGCTGGACCGTGTCCCTTACAAAAGAAGACGCTGACGGTGGAATTTCATCTGGTTAATAACGGTTTAATTAAAACTCAAACTTCAGGGACAGTGAGCAGTGGAGCTACAGGACTAATGATCTGCTCAGCAGGCGACTGATAAACCACTTCGTCAAGTCAAATCTTATTTATCCAGCACAATATCACAAACCTCTTTCCTCAGAGAGCTTTACCACCTGAACAACAGGTGACATTCTCTGTCCAGTGAGCACAGAACTGGATAAAGAAAAACCGCACAATAACCTTTAACAAAGAGCATCACAGGAGGATCTCTGTTCCAGACCATCACTTAAAACTCCTCTGACTGTTTTACCTATAAAACTCCAGTAGGTTCCACCAGAACATTGAAAAATAAGTGCAAAAGCAGATGATTACTGCTAAAAATAAACATCTATAATCTGAAACACATGGGGAGAGCTGAATGTGGCTCCAGAGAGCCCAGCGCTCCTGTCATGTACCTGTTACCCCCCACAGTGGAGATGCAGTGCCATGAAATGGAAACAGTGGAGCGGCCGACAGGAACAGAGAGAGATGTTTTAACATTCTTCCTGTTTGTGTTCTGCTCTTTCCTGATGGCTGGAGGTCAGACAACTGTGTGTGTCGGTGAGATGTTGTGTGTACATGTATACAAAAAAACTCATGCTGAGTTCCTGGAGCATAGAGGAGAACAGAACATCCCATAATTATTTAATACTGCCTGAGAGAGAGAGAGCAAGGGAAAGTGAGAGAAGGAGGAATGTTTGATTCCAGTGAACCAGGTTTCAGAGCAAAAACACAAACTGTCATGTAACAATAAAAATACTGTTACAGTTTTACAGTATGTGCACATACAAACTACAACAGTGTTTTAGTGCAATGTTAAATCAAAGAATAAACTATTCAGCCTTAAGTCATTCATCTTTTAACAAAAATTACATTTTTGTTTTCTTTGTACCATTTGATGAATAATTCACGTGGACTTTATGCTAAAGTGGTGAAAAGTTAAATGAAAAAAGGAAAAAGTTCCTCTTTTGGCCTGGCATGAAAAAGACAATAGATTTATCATATTTTATCAAACATTTACTGGCATTTTGTTTTCAGTCGCCTTTAATTACAGCTGAAAAGCCACAGGCGTTTATTTAGTGAAGCAGGCCTTTGGTTTCAGACTAAAGTTTTCTAATGTGCCTGGTGTTCAGTTCAGTGTCACTTGGACTGGTTCTGACATAAAAACTGAGAAACAGTGAAGTTCTCCACCCTTTTATTTTTGGTTCTGTCATTATAGGTGTTTTTGCTCTAAAACTGGGTCAGAGTGAGACTGACCAAACCGAACCTTAAGAGTCTTCACTCTAAATGTAATGATTTATATATTATATATATGGTTCTGGTCCCCACAGTCACTGTGAAAACACATGTCCCTGCAACATGAGTAACACAAACACACACACACACACACACACACACTCCATCGGTGAACTCCGGTAACCTCTCAGCTGTATTTTGACAGCGTTGCTATGACGATCAGAATATTTGTCTCAGCGATCGAAAAATCATCTGTGATGCAACGCTGCAGCCGGCGTGACATCATGGGTTAAAAATGAGGTGGAAATCAGAGCAAGAGTCAAAATTCAGAGAAAAACATCCGAGCGCACGTCCTCATAAAACACACACACACACACACACAGTGAACAGAGTGTACAGCCAATCACAGACATGGAAACTCACACACACCCATGTGTAAGCCAGGATACGCTCTCAGAGACTCTCTCAGCACCATCCTGTTTTTATGTTTTGTAAAAGTGAACAACTAAAGCATCAGTGAGATGAAACGTAGTTATACTGGTATTAAAATAATCTGGCAGATTAATACACATGTTGGCTGCACTCTAGAAGCCCAGCCGTGTGGACTGACTGTTTGTGTTTAAATGTTTAAATCAGATTATACTGTGAGTTACTGTCATAATCATACATTTTTACAGTTTACAGTTTACAGTTTAAGCCCATCCACCGTAAAACACTGGATGGTCTTAGCTGGACGTGAAGTAACTCCCTGAACATGTTTGCTAACACTGGATACCAAGACTTATATCTTATAATATAATTGTATTTGTACAATAACATAAGTTAACATCACGGTATCAGATGCTAACATGCTAACTCAGTTACCGACTGTATTAGGTGTCTGTATCGACATCACCTACTGAAGATATCATCCTACTGTGTAGGTGTGGCTTAGAAAGTTATCAGAGAATTGACTTTTTCCAACTTCTACTGATGTTAAAACCACTACTGCAGCTACATGATATTTCTGGTAGGTGATCTAGTCTCGCGTGGACACGTTTGCCTCAAGTTTTCCTTTGTTCTGCCTCCAGCTAACACTGTGACATAATAATGATGGTAAAAGGGTCTATATGACTTCTCCATTAAACACTAAATGGCAGCACTCACAGGAAACAGACTCAACTCGGCTTTAATAGTTTGAGAAATTAATGTCACTGGCTCCATTTCCACTCATCATTTCAAGTACACTCAGTCATATATCTGCGTCTGTGTTAGCCGGATCACAAATCTGATTACAATCCATCTGTTTTCCAAGCTACAAGAAAATCTGGGCCCCAGTCCGGATGAAGACTATATGTTTGTTTCACAGCGATGTGGATCCAAGGTTAGTTTGACCATATCTGCTTAGAGGTGGAAGAAAAACTATCAGCATTTTCCACCTTCACCAGTACACCATATTGGTCAGATAGATAGATAGATAGATAGATAGATAGATAGATAGATAGATAGATAGATAGATAAACACTCAGGATGATTCTAAATGGTTCATTTAGTAACCATCCTCCACCCAGACTGTAGCTGAAGCCCTGGGGGATCGTGGGAAATGTAGTATATGTTGAGTAGTATATGTGGACAGCTTGGCAGCATATTGTCAACCAGAGGGAGCAGCTGCCACCTGATAAACCTCAACCACAAACGACCAACAACACGACCAAAACAGTGAGACATATGGGAGAGGAGCCCTGGAAACAACTTGGAGAGGAATCTGACCACTAAATTAAAAAATTACTCTACAGCCTCATTTACACACTCTCCCTGCAAATTGTCCTATTAACTATGCAAATATAATTGGTGGCTCCCAAACTGTAATCCAGCAAACTCCAGGCATCCTTCAAGGGTCTTCCAGGGATTTCCAGGGGCAAAATGTGTTTTGGATTTAATTACATTTTGTTAGAATCCAATTCAGCAGAAATTACCCCAACATATAGATGTGTAAGGGTAGAATAGCTGTGGTAAATCCCAAGTTTAACTGTTTTACTGCTCTCAGCTTCTGATGTGTCCGCACACTTTCTATTTTAGCAAATTTAGGACTTGCTAGCAAGTCACTGTTTTAGCCAGGGAATCGACCTAAACATTTAGTAACAATAGTAACAGTTACCTTTTTTTCTGTTTTGTTAGTAACTTAATTTAACATTTAAAGAACCTCACTTTTCAGCTTACGCTGATCCATGGTATTGATATGAACCATAGGTTTTTAACCAAGTTAAAATTTAATACATATACGATTCAAACTACAGCGGCAACTGTTTGCAGTAACATTAACATTTACAACAAACCCTAGTGTTCATTTTATCTATTTATCACTTTGATCATTAGCTTGCAGATAACTAGATGAATCAGGGTGTATTTTCTGTCGAATTAGCATATTTTTCAACTCTTTTCCCAGTTTAATAAGTATTAGCAACTTTGTTGGTAAATCACTGGAACTTATACCCACAATAACATTTATTAGCAACCTTTGCCAGCTACATTAGCATTTGTTAAAACATCACTGTTTGTTAGCAACACCACTGCTTTATTGTTGTAACCTTTAGCATTACAATAAAAATTTTACTTTTTATATTAACTACAATTTATGATCTTCATACAAAGAGTTTAAAAACTATCTCTGAGCTTCTTTTTATTTTTCTTCACACATTCTGTGTGTTTAATTATTAAGCTTTAATAAAAAGGTCAACAGCTAGTCTTCTCAAGCAGCTCTGTGGGATTAAAACTAATCGATTCTGTGGAGGAGGATCAGTGTGGTCTGATGGTCTGATGGTCTGTTTTGGGTCAGAGAACAAGTGCTAGCATTCCCAAGAAACATTCAGGTCCTTAAAAGTTTAGCTGAGTTCACATCCAGCCTGAATCCTGAAGTCTGAACACCCTGATGGACTTTGTGTCTCAATATTTGTCTTTTGTTTTCGTGTCTTTATTTGTTTTTTTAAACATTAAAAACATAATTCTGCATGCTTTTCTGAACCCTGCAGAAACCCTGATATCACTATCAGCATGTGAAATCCTCGAAGCCTCAGCTGTCTTGCTGTTTTTCGTGTTGAACTGAAGGATTTCTTTATTCTCTCTGGATGGAGAAGATCCTTCAAGTTCTAGTGTGATGAAATCCTCCTAAAACCCGGCAGATAAACTCCACACTGCCTCGAGCTAAAAGCTGAAAAGGAGACTGACTTCTTTCCTGAAAAGTTTGACACTTCAGAGATGTGAGCTTTGACATACAGGAAATTTCATCATGGCTGAACTGTTTGTGGCTCAAAAGCGCCTCGGCAGCAGATATCAGGAACTGAATGAAGTTGAAATGTCAGTTCTCGTGGTAGAGGTCAGAACTCCAGTTTTTAAAGAACAATATTAAAACAATATCACAAAGAAAAGGAGTGATGCTGTGTAAATGGCGAGGCCGTTTGCAGATGTAAACCCCCCGAGTTTATGACCTTTCAACTTCTCCCTGACCTGAAATCCTGGAGTTTCAGTCATTCACAGTTAAAGTGACACCGTATTAGACGTTAGTTGGGTTATTTGTATTTGCTGATATGACTGCTGGCACCAATAATGGCTTCTGTGGGATTCCATACCAAAATCTCCAGATTATATTAATTATTATTAATGTACTCTGGTGCTCTTATTTATCACGTGTCTGTGAAAGCAGCATAAGTTTCATTAGACAGTATCTTAGCCAGACACATTAGACCAGTGACAACCAGCTAAACTACAAGAGATAAACTAACAACCAACAGGAGAAATAAAAGTGAATGACTATTATTTTCCTGACAAAATAAAATATTATTTTTCAGTGTTGTTCCTGTGTAACCTAAAGGTCACACTCAGAGTGACGGTAATGGTTTCTGAAAAACATGTTCCTCTGCAGTTTTATCATTCATTTAACGCTTTCTGCCTGAGCAGTAAATTCTTAATATGTACAACACGATTTAAGCCACAGACAAGACACCAGCCATTTGAATTAATGTTTAACGTCACTGAAATGTGTTTTCTTTTGCTTCTGCCACCACATGCAGCGGTGCAGAACACTTTAAAGGGACATTCCTCTGTTTTTGAAAAGGTAAAGCCCTGCAAACATTACTAACAAACCGCTGCTGCCTTTCTATTTACTACTACCACTACTGCTTCTACTACCGTACCATAGCAACTATCCCCACAAAGTACAACTGCTACTAGTACTGCTAGCACCACATTATTATTACCAACAGTATCTGACACAGATACTACTATTACTACTACTACATGTACTACATACACATGCAGCAGTCCATCAGTCAGCAGGCTCCTGATCTGCCGTTAAAAGCTCTCTGTGATTTCTTCTGCTTTATTTATTGGATCACGTTTGTCTCTCACTCGTCAGTCTGACAAATGTTTCTCTTTACGTCCATTACTATTCCGCGCTGCTCGTTCTGCTGCTGAGGTATTTAATTAAGTGTCGGACTGCTGATGGCTCAACGTCCAGCTTTATTGAACCAAAATTAAAGAAAAAGCTCAGTCATTTGAATAAACGCCTGGGGCTTGCCTTCCAACCATTTCATTTCAATATCTGCCCGTGCCACTTTAACCTTTCTGCTGCTGCCTTGACTCAGAGTGAAGGAAAATAAAATGTTGCTGCGCGTCACTCGACAGGAAGCTTCACACGTTCAGTAATTACCAACACTGAGGTTACAACCGGGAGCTAGTGCTGCTCAGCTGCTGCTTAAAGGGTCATGCTGGTGTTTTTGTTCGCCTATGAGCCAATTTAATAAAAACTCATTACATTACTATTAGCTACTATTAACATGACTTTCATTGTGACAATAATTTTATTTCCTTCTTTTCACGGTGACATGTATGGAAGTCTGTGACCGCCAATATTAAAATAAAAATGTTTACTAATGATTTATTAAATTTCATTTACTTTATTCACATTTAGATTTGTTCATGTGTGAAATCATATTATTAAAAATGTTTAACTAAAATACAAAATAATTTGTGTCCACACACTGGGAAATTATATATAGTTGATATTATTTACATTTGAATTTCAACTATTAAAACCCTTGCCTGGTTCATATTTGCATCACATTAGTGCCAAAATTATGAATAAAATGAAATGAACTTATTATAAAGTGGTTCAGATAAAAGACAGATAATAAAACTGACTTTTCCTTTGTCAACTTTGCAGGTTTAACCTGCGTAAAACACAAATCAGATTTTGACCTGATCTTATGAGATTTTTGAAATAAAAACATCAGGAAACAACATTAAAAAAACATAATAAAAAATATGATTTATTGTGGCTGTAATTATGTTATTTTAAGAACCTGGACTTTCAGAGTGAGAATTTCAGTTTCTGTAGTTTAACTGTTCAGACTGCACTGTGTGTATGGCTGCATTGTACATGGTGGAAGAATAGCCAGTGCTTCATCTGGTGCTAATGGAGATCCTAATAAAGAAAGAAAGGTAACACACGCACAGCTGCTGATTGGTTGCTGATAAAGAGGAGGAATAATGATGCAAGCATTACAAAGTAAATGTAATTTACTCTGCTTTGAAGTCGACACCAAAACCACGTCGGATGGTGCGGCCAAATTAAACACACACACACCCAAAGACACGAGTGAAGAAAAAAAAATCCAGCTAATTGGCACAAACAGCTCGGAGGAAACGTTTTCTGTGGACCGTGCTGAATCTCCTCTGCAGATTTCAGGGTTTTAAAGCTCGCTGCTATTCTCCATCTGTTTGGCGGCGGCCCCAGTCTGCTGCACTGGGACCAGCGGTCAGCAGCAAGGTGAAGCCAGCCGCACCATCTGGCCCGACCTTGGGCCGGACTCGACCAACGGAGGCAGGATTTGATAGGAAGGAGGAAAAACCCGTCCTGGTAAATTAGCACGTTCTGTGTGCTGGTTCTGCTTTTTTAAACACACTGAGCTGAGTTTTATATTTTTGTGAGTATGAACATCCCAACAAACTCTCAGCCAAATTATCTTTATGAGGATACAGTGTGTGTGTAGACGACATATGTGACTATATATTCATAAATGTGTGTTTTAGTACAAAGTACACATTTACATCCTCAGCCACAGCCGATCCTTCATCATCTTCATCACTGCTCTCTTACACTGCACCTTCTCTTTGTCTATCTCTGGAGACAATAAAGGTCTATAAATAAAAACACCCAGTCACTGAACAAGTGTAAACATGACGTGACGTCACCTGATTCCACTCAGGTGTGAATCCTTCAGTTCTGCACAACCACTGTCTGAATATAATGATTACAGTGATAATTCAGTTTAACAGGAAGCAATCTGCCGATTTATTTAACATCTAACAATGTTTTCAGGCTTTTAATTTGAAATAAACACATGCAAACCTCCACCACCCGTGTGCATCAGAAAAAATCCTCCCTCCTGCAGCTACAACCTCAACGTGCCCCCAAACTCTAAGCTGGAAACCCGTCTGAAAAGACCAGCTGTGGGTCTGATCCAGCCTGAGCTGAGCTTTAATCACACGTCAAACCGTCACAGCCAATCTGAATTTCTATCACATTTAAAACATTTTACTTCATTCTTCTTCTCCCCCGAGGAGGAAAGCGACACTTCGTCCACAGAGCAGACTGATGTCAGCATCCATCTTTTCATATTTCCAGTCTGCTGTAAGTGGATTACTGATGAAATCATTCACAGCTAATGGCATCCAGACGGCCGAGAGACACAGAGACACAGAGAGAGAGAGCAGATCTGCATCTCATCTGCTCTGTTAAATGAAGACAGAGACTCTGAGGAGGAACATCGAGAAACGAGATCCCGGTATTTCCCAGGAATTCTCTCCAAAACACTCACAGCATCGTGAGACTGTGTTCACATAGCGGAGAACGACCAAGTCCTGGAAACCAGTTCTGACTGAAGCCACTGGTCAGGAGAGGACGCAGTTCCAGCCACAGTTTGCAGAACACGTGTTTTGTGTACGAGCATCAGAAACACTGAGACTCCTGCAGCCATCGTGTCTGACGTTCACCTCCAGACCAGATCAAACAAAGGTAGAAAACCTTCGAGCTCGAGTGTCAGATTTCAGTTTCTCACTGAGACACGAAACAAACATTAATCACTGAGACAAAAACCTTTAATGTGGAAAAGATGAGTTAGTGTTTAAGGTTCATCTTTGTTAATGTGCTGAGGAGAGGAGAGGAAAGTAGAGAGGAGAGGAAACAAGGAGAGGAAACTAAAGAGGAGAGGAAACTAGGAGAGGAAAAGGAAACTAGGAGAGGAAACTAGAGAGGAGAGGAAACTAGAGAAGAAGCTAGGAGAGGAGGAGAGAAGAAATGTCCTCACACTGATTGTATCAATTTAAAATGTACACACACACACTGACCTAACCCCTTCTTCCTCCTCCTCCTCCTGGATCTGGATCCGGACCAGACCACCCCCCCACACCTTCTCTGTGACCTCATGGAGGACGGCAGTACCTGGTCAGCTGATCCAGATCCTGCAGGTCCTTGTCAGATCTCTTTTCTCCTACGATCAGCGACGCCTCTAAACGCACCATCAACTTGTTTAATCAAATTAGCGCGCAGCCAAAAACTGACGCTTTTCATTAATTATACAGGAAAACTCTAATTGCAAATTCAAATGTATTCTCTGGGAACAGAAGGTGTTCAGTAATATTTCAGGGAATTTGCATATTAAATGGGGGTCGCGCTGCATTATGGATGCTAATGTATGCACACTGTCTTTATTTTTAACTTGCGGGCCATATGCGCGGCTGCCTGCCTGAGCAGGTGAAAACAGCCCTGAGTGTTTAATTTAGCTGAACAAACGCCACGAGGACGCTTGTCAGGAGCTGTATGGTCCGTGTCAATCTCTGGTTCCCGCTCCCTTTCTGTCTCGTTCGGCTGCGTGCCGCGGCCTTGGCTGCGACTCGTTAGCGAAGCTGCTTTTCTCTGGTTTTCACAGCTCTGTTGGCTGCGGGCCGTCGCTGGTGACACTGCGGCGTCAGCGAAAACAGAGGGCAGGAGTGTGACCCAGCGTGAACCAGACACACCTCGACCACTGCCACAAACACACCAACGTAACACACAGGGCCGAGCTGCAGCATCTACGGAGGCCAAACACTGACGAGTAAAGATGATTTTAAAATGAAATTAGTTACTGATGTAACAGGTGAAGTTTATAGTCTGCAGTCACGCATGTGAGTCTAAATACTCTGTTTGAATGCATATTTAAATATTAATATATTTAAAAATATCATTTCATTATTTGTTTTTATTTGTTTGTGTCCAAATCGTAACATGTTAAATAAAACTAAAACTTTCAGAGTCAAAATTATTATAAATCATGTTGATGAAGTTCTGGAATAAAAATAAAGTGAAACAACAACAAAGTGAGAGATTATCAGTCAGTGAGTGAAAGTCATTATATATCTTTAGTGCAGTGAATCTAAGTGTGATTTTAAGATTTAAGTCACTAATTTGACTTTTCATATTGGAAGCACTGATCATCTGAGTCAAATAAATGACTTTATTTTATTTTTTGAGTAAACATTAAAGTAAAAGATGCAAAATGTAAAAAAAATCCTCATTCAAAACTACAGTTGTTGTTATGGTTGTATATGTAGTTTACGTAGAAGTATCCTTCCTCAGTACTTCTCCTCATAACATCAATCTCCAGTGTTTCACAGTGTTTTCTTCAACACGGGTGAGGCAGCAGGGAGGAGGGGGAGCAGGGGGAGGAGGTGTGCAGGAGGGAAAATACTTCAGAGCAGATTTGTAGCCTTTCAGATAATAAGTGTCATTAAATTTGTAGGTCGTTTTCTCAGGACTGCTTTTAGCCACACTGGTCTCAGATCAGCTCCTTCCTCCTCTTCAAGATAAAAGCATTTACACTGAATTAGTCTGTTTGAAGCAAAGACAGTAAAACCTGCAGCCCTACAGGTGGAGACAGCAGCACTTCCCTGTTTAACTGTGTCAGGACGCAAAGCAGCAAATCCAGCGTTTGACATTTAGATTCATCTGACGAGTCATACGAAGTAAAAAAAGCGAGGCTCCTATAAAACAAATACCTTCTGAAGTAAACTTTATTTAGCAGCAGAGGAACAAAGCAACAGAAAAAAGAAACTAAATGACTAAAAAAGCTATAAACTCATATTTGAGTCTTAAAACAACAGGAAATGGATTAAACTCCCTTCAGCTTCCTCGTCCCTGCACAGCAACACAGAAACTCTTTAATCTGAATCTTCAGCAGGGCTGTGTGAAGTGTTAACATGATGCAGCATCAGAGAGGAGGAGGAGGAGGAGGAGGAAGAGGAGCAGTGAGGAGGTCCTGAGGAAAAATGAAGATTAATTAAGAAGCTGCTGAGTGTGAGAGAGCACTGTGACATGTTAGAGGAGCGAGTCACTTAATGAACTGAGATCACATCCTCACGTCCTCCTCAGAGACAGTTTATTAGAGACACACACACACACACACACACACACACACACACACACACACTGTCCAGTTTCACAGCTTTAACTGCAGCTTAGATTTTTCTGGATGACTATGACTAGAATCAGAAAACCTGAAAAGTCTTGTCTCTACTTTTAGATTTGACTTGAAGAA
>OMLM01018403.1:12686-30168 GCA_900302695.1 Helostoma temminkii | reverse complement strand
ATCATAACTCTAATACTCTACTGTTTTTAAATGTATGTGACATAAAACCTCTAGGAGTAAAATCCAGTGAAAGCTTGCTGTATGTGCACAAAGGTTTATTTATAAAATAAATGTAAATCAATAAGTAATTTTTATGTTTATAACTCCTATCAATCATAATTGGATTACACAGACTGTTTAGTATGAAACTGCAAGATATATAAAATTAAATGAATTAAATTATGAAATAATGTATGTATGAATAGGAGAAAATATATAATATGACAATGAAATTGTGAAATAACTAAACACGTTTTTAAAAAAGATATAAAAATATTTATTTCATAATGTCACTTTTCAGCAGAACGACCATCTGTCAATCAAAGCAGACAGTATGTGGATGTTAACGTAAATGTATTTTCTGTTTTTGTCCATTTTACGGAAAAAACATGTAGCTATGTATCGCTATTTACAGTGTTACAGAGTAGTAGCAGTAGCAGTAGTAGTAGAGAAGTAGTTAGATAGAGACTGTTTTAACTTCTCTGCTAAAATCTTCTCGACACATCCAACTCACTGGCCTTGACTGACAGACAAAAAACCATCATGATGAAAAGTTGCATTATGAAATAAATATTCCATTATGAAATAAAATCTAACTTTGGACGACAAGTTAAAATTTGAAATGTGTTGTTAATGTTGTGGCTGATTGATGTATAGCACAGTTCAGTCTTATGACCACAGAAATAAACACATAATTACATTACCAGCAAAAACTAATAAACTGTAAAAACATTACAGAAAGCCAGAATTGATGGTTCATCTGTTATATTGAATTGTCGCTGACTGCACAGGTGTACCTAATAAAGTGGCTACAGAGGGGACTTGTGCCTATAAACTGCCCACAGATGAAGTCAAATATGTCCAAAAGCTTATGTGACCTTATTTTAAATAAAGCTAGGACCAGGTCCTCACCAATATTGGCTCTTCTCTTCATCTCCTTACGACGATTGGCAAACCAGTTGTACACCTTCAACGCCGTCACACGTTCAAACTCTGACAGCTTACAACCTATTGAAGATCAAACCAAAAATCCACTCATCTGTCATGTAAAATATGTGTCATGACATTGATGAAACAACAAACTAATCTCTATTTGTCTTTATCGGTGATGAATTATTCGTAGTAATACCACCGGAGAGCTCTAACTCTGCACATTTCATATTCAACACACGTAGGCGTTCGAGTCATGTACAATTTTTTTCAACATGTTTTTTTAAATGAATGCAAACAACTTTATTCTTTTTGTTATAATTAAAACTTTTGCCATATTTCTCCATAATTATTTGTGCACTACACCGTTAACTTGACACCATGCACATGGATTGATAGTTTAATGCACTTTAATACCTGGTTTCTGAATGACAGAGTTACAGGCGCAGGCGATCTCCTCTCGCTTTGCTTCATCTGGATACTGGTTCTCCATGAAGAAACTGTAAGAGTTAAACATCTACACTATTGAAAACAGTTAATCATACTGTGTCGCAGGCTCCACATTTGTTAGAAGATTGCACCAGTCTGAGCAGCACGAGTTGTGTCCTTATTTGACGTCTCATCAATTTTTACTCTTTGAATCGAACCAGAGCAGAGAAGGACAATATTTATACAGTCAATAGCATCAGAAGAGCTCCATGCTGTAAACCAATAAATTCATGAACGCATCAAGAGGACTCATTTCTGCAAGTAAAGCTTAGCACACCCAAATTTACTCATCAGCCTATAAATATGACGAGTACCTAGTTAAAAAAAAAATCAATATGCAGGATTTGTTTAATTTTACTCATCAAACTTTCATTGCTCGTGTCTTCTTTTGTTAAATCCCTAAAATAATTTAACAAAATACATGGATCTTGCAGCCCTCTTGTCTTCTCACCTTCTGAGTTCTGTCCACTATCTCTCTCTCTCTCTCTCACACACACATACAAACACACACACACACACACACAAACGCACACACACACCATCTTCACCCCTGCTGTATTGTCCTTGGGTCTAAACTAGCTCATAAGGATCAGCACTGCAGTAGAATTGCGTAATGTGGGGGCACTGCTGGTGAGTGTTATCTGAGGGCCTTTGTGGTCTTATTACTGCGAGTGGCCAGACTGCACCCTACACTTACAGCAACCATGTAATAGAGAAATCAATTGCACACAGTGTGTAGAGGAATGCCTACCCTTCTTTCTCAGCATACTTATGAGAAGACTGTCTGCGACAAATGTGTTACAGAAATATGTACAGCTAAGGAAAACAAAACCTGCACAATAAACTGCACTGACTGTAGAGAAGAACGCCTGGTTATTAACAGTCACTCTTACTTCAAACTGTATTCTGCATTCCTGTCATATGCATAATAATCCCGAGGGCCTTAAGATTAACTGTGAAGTCCTGACATGTTCAAACTCATCTGAAGACATTAAACATAACAATTTACTGCAGGGCTCGGTTGCGCTTGATCACCTTTTTTAATAGTCAACAGCAAAACACATATTCAGTGTGATGATACAGTAAAGGTTGTCTTTAAAAAAAAACTGTCGGAATTTGATCACAAACACACTGTGATGAATCTTCCTTATGTTAAATTGTGCATTATAAGAGATCATTCTGCTGTCTAGCAAAGTCCCACATGACCTGAATGCAGCACAGTGCGTAGCGCTCGCTCACCTCTCCATGATTGACTGGCACTCCTTCCTCCAAGTGAACCTGCTTCCTCTGCGCAGTCTCAGGGGCCCCCCCACTATTGTTGTTCTGTCACCAGCCATGATCCCCGTCCTCCAGTCAGGTTCCTCCTTCACTAAAGACCGCATTGATAAGGTGGCACCTGGAGAGCAGAGCACATGCAACACTTTAACCACTGGGAGTTTATGTAATGACGGTGATTAGACTCCAGCTGCCTTGTTGTACCAAGGTTTGAAGCTGTAATGTAAAGTCAACTCCAGCTGTTTCATTCTGAACTCACCACTTTTCATCCGCACATAATCACATAAAGTGATGTTGTGCATCATTCAGAAATAATAGGAAAAACACTGCAAACGAGCAACCAAAAAGCATCATATGTGAACTAGCTAACATGGCATAAACTGTGTCTGTTACCACAAAAACTAGCTAAGAACAATTTAGTGATCGTTCTGTTGCACTTTGACGTTATTTCTACATAACTATGTTTGCCAGTGGCAATTCTCAACTCAAGCGAATGCAGCATAAAATCACAGTATGTGTATTTCACATGACTGTAACTACTGCTAGCTTCTTTAAGCTTTGCTAATACAATGGGTGCTGACATTTGAAGTCAAGTCGAGAAGATTTCAATAATATGGAGGCACGTGACTTTCAGTATAGCAGGTAGAAGCAGTTTATCGCTTTCTTTAAGACTTCTGAAATGTTACTATGGGTTCAATGGCATGCAGGACAACAGATGTGCAGGTGTCTCCTGTGGTAAACTGCTGAGGCCATGGCGGGAGGGGGCAGGAGGATGGGGGGGGTCGTGGTTACCTGACTGGGCCTGGGCGGCTGCGGCAGCAGCAGTGTACCACGGCAGCAAGTGCATCAGCAGCTCTCTCTGCCTGGTCCACACTGGGTTGGGGTTGAGGTTGGTGTTGGGGTTGGGGAGGACGTTGGGGAAGCTGCCACTTGCCCCCGCTAACATCCCGTCTCTGTCCCCTCCCCTGGCCCTGGGCAGGGGACTCACGTTGTGCTGGCTTTCACTCCACCTCAGCCCTTCAGTCGGGACAAAACCATCAGTCAGGCAGGCCACAGGCAAGGGTTCACTTAAAAACACCAGGTTCGGCTAATGAGACTGGATGCTGAGGGTTAACTGATACACTCCTGTAGACCTGCCTGGCTCTTTAGAGTCATTAATTCATAAACACACATACGTTTTAAAATGGATTACGGTGCATTTGCCAATTATAAGTCAATTTTCATTCAAATCAAAGATTTGTGGTGGGCAGGTCAGTAGGAGCCCATATCAGAAGCAAAGCACTGTGGCCACTGAGAGGAGCCGTTCTTGTTAGTATCTCTTTTAACAGCCTGTCTGTTAGCCATGTAGGAATGAAAACCAGCACCAGAGTACCTCCAGCATCAGGGCTGGGAACTACACAGGAGCTAAAGCCAAGCTTTTGTGGGTGGGGGAACAACATAAAGGATTAATATGAAGGGAAACAGCAGGGGAAGTAGATGGTCCATCAGTGGTTCTGTTTATTTTGTGCAACTGAAAATGTACAAATGTGACTTCTTTACATAATTTATTGATATATGAATGTGTCCTGTCTTAAGCAGCTACTCAGTTTGAGCCCTATATCCTAGGTCATGGAGAAGTCAACACCAACACAAGCTGTTACTCTACCCTCTACAGACAAACCACATTCATCCACTAAAATTTCATTTCTAACCCTAAGAATTATTGATTTGCATCTCCTGTGACAGGTCTACCTTTATCATTTGCCTTTCCTCTGAAATTATAGATTTGTTCCGTGTCCTTCCTTGAACTCACAGCCAGCCGACGACCATGATGGAGTTAGCATGAGGCATTGAAGGTGTGTGGGTTTACCATGCAGGAGGGTGGTGGTAAAGTAGAGGACAGATGGAAGGGGAAGGTTAGCAAGCAGAGTTTCACATTCACATAACACATGATATAATCCCCCCCAGTCTTCCTTTCTACAATATCTTATCTGTAATCTATTATCATTAACCTGACATTCAACCTCGACGCCCTCAGCTGCACTTTTTCATAATTAATCCTATATGTGACATCTAGAATCCCGCTGAGCTGCTTCAAGTCAAATCCAGCACAGCAGCTGAAGCTCCTGTGGTCTCAGCTGTCGCCCCTCTCACCTGGGTTATTCCTCTCCAGCAGGTACCAGCGGTAGAAAGCTCTACGTTTGGAGTCGCTCATCTCCAGGCCTTGCTGCAGCAGCCACTGGGAGATGTAGCTCTGGCTAATGCCTGAACACAGGAGGCAAGATATGATATCTTAATACATTAAATACCCAGATTTATTTTGTGGCCCACCAATAGCAACTGCACTATCGAGAATGGCTGTGAGCCAGCACTGAAATTCTCCTGTTAGGCTAATCGAGCCTTCTCATTATACATCCTTGAGTTAACAACATGTGATTTTATACAATACCTTTCCAGAAATGGAAGATGGTTTACTGGTGCACCATAATGTGATGTTATTAATTTGTGTTTCATCTGTCTTTTTTTAGGCCGATTCATCTTTTACAGCAGAAAATGTGAAAACTCTTCTTTCACAGAGAAAATATCTAAAAGTTACTGACTATAAAAAATTGTCGGGATCGTTTCACCATTTAATCTCCTGATTATTGCAGAAGGTGGAGTGTGTTTATCTCTGTGATTCTGACTCAATTCACACCATATTTATAATAATTGTCTGTTGGGCATTGACATTCTTTCACACATTTTCTAAATCATTTTCAAAGTTGCTAAGAATAAATAAATCCACAACTGGTATGTTGTATGTTAAAATAAGTACAGTAGGTTTTTGATGACCTTTAAAGGACACCATTTCCTACGAGCCTTTGGTACTCATTGGATAACGCCATGACTCGACAGATCACATTAAGTTTAGACCTGTCTAGAATAAGTAACATTTTCAGGCAGCAGCTATTGCTGCTAGAAAACAGGCAAAAAAAAAAGACGTTATGATGAAAAAATGCCTGCTCTGCTGCAACTGTAGTTCAATAGAAGCTGTAGCTTATCAGAGGGTAAAAACTACATTGTTAATGAACTTTCTTAAAATCCCAAAAGTCTAGCTTGCGTTGTGGCAGTGGGAGTTTTGTCTTACAATATGGCCTTGTTTTTTCACATAGAGCCATAAAGGAAAGTTTAATGGGGTACTGCATATTGCATTGAGTTGCTGACGCTAATGGAACAGAGATTAGTCTCGATGTGACGCAGTGACTTCAGGTCACTATAGCTTTACGAGACAAACGTAGAGTAGTAGTAGTACTCACTGCCCACATCTGACATTTCACACATGCTCTTGTAGCAGTGTATTAGGGTGTAAAAACATCAAAGTACCTGTAACTTGGCCGACGATTGCCTGAGAAATCCTGCGATTGTTGAGGAAAGTTTTGATCTCTTCTTTCACCAGGTTACTGTCTCTCCTGTAAAAGCAACAAAAACCCACTGTGGTGTTAGAAACATCACACTGTGGTTGAAACAGCCTTCGCTCTGACTAACCTTATTCACTGATGCTTCTCTTTTTCCAGCCATCCCCAAACACCTGACCTGAATTAACTCCACTAAAATTCTGGAGAACAAGCCTGAAGCCTCTGGGGACAGGAGCTGTCATTATCCAATGTTATAATAGTCTCTTTGTCTCTACTATTCTTTTAGTCTCACTTTTCAACTTATTCTCACTCAGCACTAATTCATCTCTGCCTCGCTGAGCTCCTCTTTCCCTTCTCACCTCATGTACTCCTCCACCTTCTCCTCCAGGTCCCACTCCTCCTCTCCCATCATATCGTAGCTGAACGACCGCTGGACTGCCACGCTGGGAGGGTAGAGGGGCGGAGGGGAGGCCTCGTAGCTGTTGCTGGGGGACAGCGCAGCGCCGTCAAGGCCAGAGGTCTGCGTGGTAGCAGAGGCCAGAGAGAGCGAGGAAGAGGAGGAAGAAGACGAGGAAGGGGCTGGAGCGGCCGTGGTGGGGGTGTTGTTGGACAGGGCTGGGCGAGAGTCACAGCGCGAGGGGCGGTGGTCTGGGTCGAGCCTCTCCAGGGACTCCAAAGCGTGGATGATCTGAGGTTTGGTCATGCCGGAGAGACGCAGGCGCTGCAAGAGGTCGATCTGTTCGATGGTGTAGCGTGGCTCTACCCCACAGCACTCCATTCTGGCATCTGCATACAGAATGCGGGGGTGTACGTTTTGACAAAGTGAATGTGAGACGGGCTTTTTAAATGAAATACGACCAATTCTGTAAGTGAATCTGAACCAACAGAAGCCCTATTAATATACTAAGCATAGCTGGGTTGAGTTACACAGTATCCCAAGATTTCACAGCGTGTTACCAAGTGATATACTGCTATATTTATCTCTACGCAGCACTTCTGATAGACCTTAAATTTAGATATGTTGCAACCAAACTGATGAATGATCAAAGGATTATTAATAGATGAAAAAACAAACAAAGAATGATGTGCACAACTGCATTCAAATACTGCACTGTCTTTGTGTGGATTCATTTATCTTTAAATGGAAAAACGGACTCAATTGTTCTAGTTATATTAATTACATAAGACTGAATAAACAGCAAACTGATGTATAACACTGAAAAAACAGACTGCATTCTCCTCTGAAGAACTCTTGGGTCATTCAAACTTTTGGCACCCTTTCAAATACTTGGCACACACACCTGTGTCTCACCTTGTTCTACTTGTCCAGGGTGGATTTAAAGTAAGACCGCCCTGGCATACATCACCTAACGTCAGGTCCCCTCAGCCTAGTCCCAGCCATGCTTTTACTTTTTGTACGAGCCTGTCCTGTGCAGGCTTGTAGGGGGCGTAGCCTCAACATTCTCCTCTAACTGCACATATACCACATTGAACTAATTTTGAAAATCTAGCAATTTGACTTGACCTGGTTTGTCTGAAAAGGTTTATATGTTTTATGAATCTGTTGAAACCACTTTTCAGTTTGGCATAAGTGCGCTTTCATGATATCCACCATTATAGACTGTGCTGAGCTGTAACAAGCAGAACCAACTAAAAAAGTTGAGCTTGGTAAAAGGGAAAATTTAACAGGGAAATGCTGCATCAGCCCACTGATGATGCACTTTATTGACAAGCAGGACCAAGTTAACTTCTCAGATATTGGAAACATCTCTGTGCTTACAACACTGGTATTATTGGTTTTTTATGTGCAAATTTATGAACCAAAGCAAATTCCAAGACTCAACTAAAAATAAGTACAGCCGTATCCAGTCACTGTTGTCTTACCTGATGGAGGGGGCGACAGAGACAGGCGCCCCGGGAGTGGCTCGGTGCGTGGGGTCGCAGCGGGGACACACCACTGTCGCATGGCTCAGCGGAGTTCAGCTCGGCTGGACCTCTGCGGAGTCACACAGGAGACTTTCTGCACTGTGATGCGGTTAAGCTGACTCTGTTTGCATGCTGACTACCCGACAGCAGCAAATGACTCGCTAGCGAGCTGTGTGGGCTAAGCTAACACACTCAACTCTGGTTGGTTCCCCTGAGCACCAGCCTCCCATCGATAGCTGCCCGCTAGTATGTGTCAAGTTAGCCTGTGTGAGTCTAGGAAAAAGCGGAAGTAAAGTAATACGGCCTTCAAAATGAAGTTTTGTGTAATCCCGACAAGGATGACCCTATTTTTAAATATTTAATGCACTACTACTAGCACTAGTAATTATAATAATCATAATCACCTTCACAAATAGAACCAATTTCTGTGTTGTTTTATTCATAGTATCAGAAAACCAGATGGCTTCACTTAAAACAAAGCATAAACATGAACTTGCAATTGTTCTGGCTGTGAAAGGAAGGACACTGTCATCTATGGAAATGATTAAATCTTTAACTTTTTATTTATAGCAGTCGAGCTAGAAAATGGTGTCACCACTCATAGATGGCAGGGAAAACTAGGCTAAAAGTAATTTACTGTATTATACTGTATACTCTGTCAAAACATTGGACACAGCTTCTCAGTTTTCCCACTAGCTACTGTTCGCCATAGGGGCAGCTTTGCATACCATTTGCAACATGTTGTGGTTGTCATCTGAAATGATTTCCAATTAACTGATTGTTTAAAATGCTACTGCATTCGTTTCACTTCTTTCGCAAACCAGGTAAAAAACCGAGCAATGTAAATAACGCTTTTATTTTGAAGGGCATGGGAAACAAACTATTGATTTTAGCCAACTTTACCTAACAGTCTGCCTTCCATCGGTTATTAACTTACCCAAAACTTACACGTTTGAGGTTATATTAATAGTGTCTCAAATGTGCTGCTGTCTACCAAATCTTTACGTGGCTGCAGGCAAATATTTAGTGTGTTAAGTCGAGGGGTGGGTACACAGCAGGAACATAGTCGGTTAGCTAGCGCTAACGAGTTAGCTCACTAGCTAGCTAAGTTAGCTCATAGCTAGCACCGGAGTGTCCCACCGCGGAGCATCTCTCTTACCTCCCGTGGCGGTGGAGAGATAGCTGCAGCCGGCTGGACGGAGAAGGAAGATAGTGAAAACTGTAGAGAAAGTGTCGGTCCACTTAGCCCCACTGGTGAAAGTGACTGCTCAGTCCGAAGCTGACGGTTAACTAATGAGCCGAGGGTGAACGGTGCAGGGTCATATTGTCTTTCAGCTATGCAGTGGGAAATAGTGTATGTAAATGTGGGGAGTCTGTCTGAATTTATGACCCCTCACCCGACACCACTGTCAAGCTACCAACAATTATAATTGTGATTTCCGGCTATACTGTATGTATTAATAAATAACACAGCTACTTTTTAGCACCAAAATGTGGTGAGATAAAAGTAAACATGACATTTTAGAGGAATCATATGCAAGTTATCATTTCACCAATGCTCACTGACAAATCTTGTTTACCGATCCTCTGTTTTCAGGAGTTTAAATGTTTCATCCTTTTATTTTGGCATGCCGAAGAAGAACATGTCGCTAAATTTGTGTGCGTTGACGCAACACCACCCATCACATACAGTTTGCGTGTCTGCGCATTTGAGCTTCCTTTCTGATTTGCAAGAATTAGAAACATGTGCAAACAACAATATTAATATAGTAATTATTATATTTTTGTGCATATCTTGCAGAGAGTACGTTTGCTGAAGACAGTGCATATCTACTGCTGACAGTCAAATATTCCTATTTGATTTACCCACTTCAGACATACAATGTCTAAACAACATTATACAGTATGGTCCAGACCCAAGGGATACTGGATTCTGGCTGAATCACATTCAGATTCAAATGTGAAATCAAATTCACATGTCACATATAGGCTATATTCTCTCAGCAGACATCATCTGCTATAGACATGATGGACTCCAGTTTGTGGAGGACACAGCCCACACACAGTTATCAAGCACGCAGAAGGTGAAGTTTTACACAACTCATTATTTTATGCTTTATGTGGAAACTGTGTTATAACTGTGTTAATACATTGATGCGACCTGTCAAAATATGATTGGAAGGTTAATAAATTATTCAAGTAACACTTTATGGAGTATTTCAAAATTTAAAAAAAAAATCATAAATGGATATAAGAGGTTGTGACTCATTACTTTGTGCCAAACCCATGAAAGAGTAAATATATAACAATGTAAAAAGATTTAGGGCCTCTGGGGACATATTAGTGTGTAAAGCCCCAAATGCTGAAACATTTACTGAATGTGCTTGACCTTCAAGCAAATATTCCACTTGCAAAACTGCAACACTTCCTCAGTTCTCAAACTATTTTTCAAAACGATTTTGTTTCTCTAAGTGTTTTAAAAAAGTGTCTTAGATGTACTCCTTTGGATTAGACGCCTCCGCCTCTCTGTTAGTCAAGGTGTTGCCACTTCCACTACAACGTAAGGTGAAGAATGAGTGTATGTTTGCTTTTATTCCTCCCTCCCCTTCAGCCTTTGCCAAGGAGGCAGCAGTAACTAGTATTACTACAAAGAGCCTTTGTGCCTGACATGCCCAGTTCAGTTGGTGTCCAGACTATCGGCATTTGAGCACTCAGTAGAGTGTGCACAGGGTGACTGGAGCGTTTTTTAGATCGAGGGGGTCCAACCTAACACCCGGCTCAACAAAATGAACTGGGCCTTCCTAGAGGGCCTCCTCAGCGGGGTTAACAAGTACTCCACAGCATTCGGTCGCATCTGGCTCGCCATCGTTTTCATCTTCAGGCTCCTGGTTTTCCTGGTGGCCTGCGAGAAGGTCTGGGGTGATGAGCAGAAGGACTTTGATTGCAACACCCGTCAGCCTGGTTGTCACAACGTCTGCTATGACCACTACTTCCCCGTCTCTTACACTCGACTCTGGGCTCTTCAGCTGATCTTTGTCACCTGCCCGTCCCTTCTTGTGACTCTCCATGTGTCCTACAGGAAAGACCGGGAGCGCAAACACCGGTTGAAGTATGGAGAAGACTGCGCCCCCCTGTACGATAACACAGGAAAGAAACGAGGGGGTCTCTGGTGGACCTACTTCTTCAGCCTCCTGTTCAAGATCACAGTGGATGCTGTGTTTGTCTTCCTGCTGTTCTATATCTATGAGGCCACCTTCTTCCCTCCATTGGTCAAATGCAGTGAAGAGCCATGTCCAAACGTGGTAGACTGCTACATAGCCAGGTAAGAGCACCTCTAAGGTTCTCACCTCAACTAAAGCAAACTTTTTTCCAAAAGAATCAGTTAATCTTATTGCTATACTATGTCTCATCTTTGATCTTGTGTTCCTCAGGCCCACAGAGAAGAAAATATTCACTGTCTTTATGGTGGTGACCAGCTTCGTGTGTATCTTCCTCAATTTTTGCGAGGTCTTCTACCTGTGCGGGAAGAGGTTCTGGGAATGCTGCAGAGGAGGATCTGGCTCCATTAGAGCAAGCTCCTTCGTGATGACCAGAACTCCTCTGACAGGGAAGGAAAACTCTGCGTACAAAGAGCCTGTCTTGGAGAAGGCGAAGATGGTCGACCAGACCAATGGAGAAGCAGCCTCAGCCCCACCGTACAGCATAACCGTCTCGTAGGATACATGATAGACTTGAAAAATCTTTGGTAGCTTTTTATCTGCAATTAACTTAACCTTAGCGGTTTTAAGAAAACGTTGTTTACCCATGTCACATCAATTCTGAAACTGCTTTAACTATCAAACTGTATGTAATGTTTTTTCCTTTACTATTGTTGAGTTTCTGAAAAACTGTTTTGCAGTAGAGGTGATTTATTTTGTCTGTTTGTATGATTATATATTATTATTCTGTTATCTGTTTCTAGAATATCATGGCCAGAAGACATGCAGGCTTGCTGCAGTGTGTGCATAGATGTGAGGGAAATATATAATAAAGCTTACACAATGTCATGAATTTAGCCCAGAAATAGAGATCACAATTATATTTTCTTAAATAAATTACCAATCTGTGAAACCTGCTTTGTCACATTTTCCTTTTTTCCGTGTACGAAATGAATAACTAAAGTGAATAATTAAGGTGCTCGCTTTGAACGAGAACTTTGCCAAATTGTTTTGTAGTGTATTGTGTTTTGTAGAAAGACATTACTAGTTTCTGTCCAATATGAAGGCCAGTTATAAAGCTGGTAAATTACAGAGCAAGTGGAACCCACAGAGATCCAGACTTTGGAGTAAACGATTCAAACATAATCACCGAGCACCAAAATATATTGGTTACACAGTGATGTACAAGTGGTTAGTGGTGGGAGTAATATTATTTACAAAAGCTGAAAAACATTGCCACTCCTACAGCATGTCGCAGATCAACTTTATGACAATCAATCACATCCCATAGTGCTTCTCGGGCAGAACATCAGGCTGAGATTAGATTTGTAAAGGAGTAAATCATAGGCCGAGTGTACTATTAAGGCAGAGACTGCTGAACATTCCTACCTGAGAAAATGAACGAGCAAATCTGTATATTATTTGATAATATATCTCTGTATCGCAAGTGTGCTTTACTCACACAAAAAATTAGGCGGTGGCCATGTTTAATCCTGATTAATCGAAGGCCAAAAAGTGCATATCTTAATCACATCCCTGTTGATTAATGGAACTGGTATCAGATCACTTGTTAAGTAATGTGATGACCAGAGTGGACACTCCTAAATGTGGTCTACTAAAGTCTACTTGATATGGTTTCACCTGTTTGAATATGCACTCAGCTACCAGATTCTTGTTCCGCCAAACCGCTGTTGTGTATTTTGTCTTTGCTGTATCTAATCAGCCAAGTATTGCATCACAACTGTTATAGTAAAGGAGAGTTTAACATTCATTGTTTGTGTAGCTCTTGTTCTTGCTCGTAGTTTTCAGATAAAGCAACACTGCTGACATGTACCACATCTAAAAGGGCGTTTTGTCATAAGTAATTGGAGGTTTAAACCAAGGGTGGATGCCAAAAGTTGCCACACCTCCAGGTTATGGCCAAGAGTTGATTCTCCGAAACAGTCAATACTAGAGTCCTGCTGTAGGAGAGAGGTTGCTGAAAGTTACTTGTTGAACATATCCCTATAATAAGCCTATTTCCTAATACAATGGACTGAGTGAAAGACCTGTACTCTAAAGGTAAGATGGAATTTCAGTCATGACTTTGTTTTTGTAGATTGTGGATCAATCATGTTCAGTTTTAAGCCTTTTTTTAATCCTTAAGGCAAATTACGCAACTTTTAAGGGTAGAAATGAAATGAATGTCTTTGGAAATTTAAAGAACTCTACACTGGAGCTTCAGACTAAACTTTCCTAAAGGTGTTAAATATTCCACTGTGGTGGGGAAGGTTGTACTCCAATCAAAGTTTCAGTAAAATAGCAAATACTTTTCGAAAACATGTTGTTCTAAAACAATATTTAGAGGATAGAACACTACTACATTATTTTGTTTGTTGTTTTTTTGCCACCAAAACCTTTATTCTGAATAACTGCATAACTTTAATTTTATTCTCCGACAGATTGTGCAACATTACAGACAGGCTTCTAAAGGTGAAGTAAACCAAAGCTGAACTCATGGATTGGAAGTTTCTCCAGGATCTTCTCAGTGGAGTCAACAAATACTCCACTGGCTTCGGACGCATTTGGCTCTCAGTGGTCTTTGTCTTCCGTGTGATGGTCTTTGTCGTGGCTGCCGAGCGGGTCTGGAGCGACGACCAGGGAAACTTTGACTGCAACACTCGCCAACCGGGTTGCACCAATATCTGCTACGATTACTTCTTCCCCATTTCCCACATTCGCCTGTGGGCTCTCCAGCTCATCTTTATCACTTGCCCTTCCTTCATGGTGGTGCTACACGTGGCCTACCGTGGAGAGCGGGAACGCAAGTACAGAGCCAAGCACGGAGAAGATACCTGTCTGTACGACAACCCAGGCCAAAAGCATGGCGGTCTATGGTGGACGTACCTCATAAGCCTATTCTTGAAGACCATCTTTGAGCTCACGTTTCTCTACTTGCTCCACTACATCTATGATAGTTTCAGGTTGCCCAGAAAGGTCCAGTGTGATGTCTCGCCCTGTCCAAATTTGGTGGACTGCTACATAGCGAGGCCCACTGAGAAAACCGTTTTCACCTACTTCATGGTGGGAGCGTCGGTCGTGTGTGTGGTGCTCAACATCTGTGAGATTTTCTATCTGATTGCATGCCGATTGTTCAATCTCAAACATCGAGGCAGCGTACGTACTTCAACTAGAAAGATGCACCCTGACGCGGCATGTGACGCTTGCAAACCCTCCTTCCCATCGTAGGTGGAAAGAAATCACAAATTAATCTTCCAACGCCACTTATTGATTAACTATAACTATGTCTTTTTTTCTCCATTAGAGGAAAGGTTAACATTTATCAACAGTGACTTAATACAATACTCCCGAGCCCTTATGAACATTAACTGCAATTGTTCCTTGTGTCCAGACTGGCTGTGTCCTGACAGGATTCAAATATAAGAGATGGATGACAGCCACTTGATTTGTAATACTGTGTACTGTACATCTGAGCATATGGACATGTTAGAATCACTTTAACACATGAAGACAGTGAATTTATCCCATGGAGGTATTTTAATTTACCAAATTTATGTGTATTTTTCAAATGTAATTTTTTTTAATATGTCTATTTTGACACAACATGCTTCATACATACTTCAACATACTTCAGAGAAACAATACATAATGTACTAATTCTTCAAATCATTTCATTAAAAGGTTATGGATCTGAGACCACTGTCAGAATAATAATAAGAAAATGGTTTTGTATCTTGTGCTTTTGAAAGATAAAATACTGAGAATAAAGTTTTCATCTTGAATATTAAAATGTTCACTTATTGGAGGGATTTTTTTTTTTGCTACTTTAATGGCACCATTTCTCCACCTGGTGGCATTAAAGACATGTAAATTATAATAAGATGGTTGTGAAGCTTCACAAGTATAGGAGATGACAAGTCTTCAAGTTGTTTTTACTGTTTTCTTAAACATTTCTATAAAGTTTCTGCCGCAGATTAATTAAATTTATGACTCATGATCACGCATTTTGACAACTGGACTTATTAATGATGCCGACTGAGGAGCCTGTCAAAGCTAAAATATTCTTTTAACGTCTATGGAAAAAAGGGAAAACATGTTTAAATATAAGTATATTTAAACATTTCTATCGTTCTGTAACACTGTACTGTTATATAATCATCAAGATAACACATGAGCATCGCTGTGTTGACACCGGAACTATAATAACTAAATAGGTTATTGTTTTCAACATATTAACCGAAAAGCACAAAATAAAAGTGAAGGACGTCACTTGTATGAATGAGGCTTTTCCATAGGTTTTCCTACCTCAATAACTGGGAAGTAACAGATGTATCACATCAAGGTGCCGATACAGACAACAGGTGATTAACAACTTTGGTTTCAAAATAAAAGCATAAAACGCCACCCAGCAAAAACAAATTAACAGCTGTGTTGCAGTGTGCGTGTACGCAACATTAGGGAAAAACTAAAACCGATTTATAGTACTGAATAAACACATATTTCACAACCTTTATTTGTATTTATTATGAAGTTAAATCAATTGCATTATATTGCTCACTCCGTCATTTGTCTAAATTTCATTTAAACACAGCAGGAAATAGGCAGAAAAATGCAATAAGGTTATTTTTTTTTTTTTACAAATAACAAAAGAGCCATTCTGCTAAAGTAGCATGACATTCAAACTTTGATGCTGCTTTCTAATTTTCCAAATTTATTTTGAAAAACATAAAACTGAAGCGTCACTTTGTGGCTGCAACGTTGATTGACTGGATGAGTTGGTTTGGGGAACAGTGCAGAGACACGTTGATAAACTAAACACGACGTTGCCTTCAGTTTAAACGAGCAATGACTTGACAGCGATGGCCGGTTCAGGTAATAAATATCTCTAAATGCTTTTAATTTGAAGAACAAGCCTTTTTCTTTTGGTGTTGTACTGTGGGAAACAAAGGTCTGAAGATGGTTAAATGTAGAAAGATCCAAATGGTTTCAGTGGAGAATAAAACATTTTGAACAACTTGTAGAATATGTATTAAAGTGATGATGCTGGATAATAATTCTTCTTTATCCTGGTGTTTTACATTAAACCAAAATGTGACACATGTAAATTGACATTAAAATACTAAATAAATAAATAAAGTACTAAAGAGCTGTTTTACATCCACATCCTTTAGTCTGCATGGTCAAAAGTCTAAATGGTCTGTGTTCATGACCTGCACATAGATTGTCTCAGTGAGCGACATTTTCACAAATATTCATTTCTGAAAGTCTTGTCTGTGAAGATGAGGCCATACACTGGTCCAGGACAGCCTGCACTGTAGTTATGTGCTCAGCAGCTAATCATTAACACAAGTGACATCTCTGCTATGTCTTTGACCTGGCTGCTTTGCCTCTGATCAATACAACATGGACAACACAGATGGTATAACTTTATCTAAAATCACTGCGGTTATCTCCGTGATGTGATTTCATATATTTCCCTGGCTGGATCGTTAACTCGATTGAACTCCTGTTCTTCCTCAGGACTGTGTTGTGGCAGCCTGGAGGAACCAAAGATCTTGATGAAGATGGGCCTGTGCATGGTCTTCATCGGTCACATTAACTTCCTGTTGGCAGCACTGGTGCACGGCGTGGTGCTCAGACACATAGCCCTTAGTGCAGCGAAGAGCACGGCCTTGGAGGTGGTCATCACCAATGTGGTGGCGCTTGTCACCGGCCTCGTAGTGAGTTCACATGCATGTCAACATGTATTCGTTTTAGCATTTGTGGAGTATGAAGCAAGGGTTTGATAGCATCTCTAGAAACACAGTTTACTGCTTGTTTTAGGTTTAAAAGAGACAGGAAGGCGACACAGGAGAGAAAGGAATAGTGTTTTCAGCCCTGCGCTGCTTTGCCATGTCAAGCTGTGGGACTTCCCAACATTACTGTGGCTGCACACTGCAGACTAACATTTACAAATACATCTACTCCTTCAAGCAACCTGTGCAAAATCAGAAAATACACTCTATCACTGGGGTTACTCCTACCACTAAACCAGAATCTTTGGAACACCCTTCTTTACATATTGTGAGCAGAAAAAATGAAAAACTGGAAATGGATTGATTATTTAGCCCATAAACTTAATCAATAACTAATAATTTCTATTACTAAAATAAATTTAATGTAATGACTTTTATTCTCACGTCCATTAAAGTCACACGTCTTCATTTCGCAGGGAATTGTTGTGGGCGTTCTGGCTATCATTCTGTCTAGAAA
>OMLM01018403.1:1991-12666 GCA_900302695.1 Helostoma temminkii | reverse complement strand
AGAAACAAGAAGAGCCGATCCCTGGTTAGTATCAAACTTTATTAATTCTATAGATGGTTAAAATATGAACGTTCACAGGAAGTGACACAAGCCGTGTTAGACACTAGAGCAGTGCATTCTGCTGTCACTCCTATTCATGGATGTGTTGTCTGCTCTTTTCACTGATCCTTCCATACTTTGCCAGATCAGTTTTCAAGGCGCAGTGTGCTGATTTCTGTCTGCCTGCACTGCATGTACATCTTTGATATTTTCCTGCCTTCTCCTAGTTTCTTCTGTCTGTTTAGTCAGTAGAACATAAAAAAACGCCCTCTGCTCTCCTGCACGTTGCCTCGGGTGTCTGAATCCAGCATAGCAGAGCTGGAATCGTCTGTTTTTCTTCTTTCTCGCTCTTGTCAAGCAGCGTGGCTTCTCATTTCATCTCCTCTCCATTCAATCAGCTGTGGTGGCTGCTCAGACAGGACTGATGAGGCAGCGAGCTGAATGGAGCAAGTAAGCGCTGGAAAACCTAACGTGATAAACGTGTCCTTGTTCTCTTTGTGTGAACTGGGCAGGGCAGAGCAGCAGTTTAACTCCTCTTTCGTCTTGTTATCTTAATCATCCAGGCATCACATGGCATGAATATCATAATGTCAACATACCCTTTTTGTTTAATATTTATCTATTCTTCCAGACAGATTATTTGTTGTTTTTATCAAGTTTTGATTAACAACTCAGTCATCCTCCGTCTCACCTACTGTGTACTTATTAAAGGATAGGTTACCCTGCCCCGGAAATGATTGTATATCCACTGATAGGTAGTAAGTTTAGTCATGTATAATATTTTAGTAGGTTTGATAAGGCTCCTCTCATTTTCTCAGTTGTTTTTCTCTGCCTGGGCTGTGGCAGCCTTTGGGTGAACCTGAAGATGTAAACATGAGACTGAAATCTTCTAAAAAGTTTCTGTTCTGTTGTCACGAAAAGTCAGCAGTAGCACTAAAACACCCCCTCCCTTCCTTTGGATTAAACTATGACTGAAGTCACTGTGACTGAGCAGTATTAGGAAAGTGTCATGACAGTTGACAAACCAGGTAGAGACGAACTTTAGGTTTTGTGTGATTTCTCCTACTTACGTTATTTGTGCTTTTATTTGCTGAGGCAGATGCGTCATCAGTTCAGTTCCTCTTTCCTGACTTGTCTGTTTCTCTTCCTCAGACGTGGTCAGTTTTCACAGTCAGTTTGGTTGCAGCAATCATGGCAGCAGCTTCAGCCATTGGACTCTTGGTCTCTGTGGCGATGGCCATCGTTCAAAATGGGCAGAACCTCCTGATGTACTGCCGCTACCCCACAGCCATTGGCTACACCGGTGTCAACAACGAGTGTCCGTTTGACCCCACGCGCATAAATGTGAGTGTTTATAAATGTGTGTGTGACAGACAATGAGATCAAAGCACGAACCGGGACATTTTATGCAGCAGTGGGCTCTTGGAACAGCCGACCATTGGTATTGTGGTACTGCACATCACCGTAGCGGTCTCCCTATGTGTATGTGTGTTTGTGTGTACAGTATGTGTAAACATAGTGTGAGGAAGGGAGACGAGGCATGAGTGGGAGGCCGCGTGTCTGTCTTCTTCTGTCACTCAGTCTCACTCTGCAGCCGGCTGGTGGCAGAAATGCTGACCCGACCCTGTCTGTCCAGTTCAGGCTCTGTTCTGTTCCAGTGTGCTACAGATGGGCTGTCAGGCCTGTTTAGCGTGAAAGCTGCATCCGCACATCAGCACCACTTTGGCATTTTAGCAAAGCTTGTAGTCTACAATTTGTCAGTTAAGTGACCTTTGTCTTAAGCTTGAATTATTCTTGACAGAAGGGGTTAATAGCAGCACTGCTGTAGATGCATCTAGCACAGGTTTTTATTCAGTTTGTACTAGGTGTCAGTTTTCACCCATTAATAGCACAACTGCACTAGACAGATATTCCCCTGTGCAGGGTCTTCAAATAAAAGTCCCTAGTCATGGTACAGACTGTTACTGGGTTTTTTTATTTATTTTTTTTTATGTAGGTACATTTTATAGTCATAAAATGAAAAACATCTCTCTTTTCTGTCTGAACTGGTTTAGTGGCATTACTGCGCTTGTTGTAGAGTGATTGAAGTTATTGTTGCTGCATGTTACGCTGTCAGTGCAGACATTAGAGCCTGAGGTTTGACAGCTGGTATAAGTGAAATCATGTTTCCTCAATCTGAATTTAACCAGTTATCTTTGCCTACTGTCAAAAGATTACCAAGATGGCCAGGCTGCGCCTGTTAAAAAATATATTTTAATATTTGCAAGCTGACTAGGAACTTTTTTGTTATAGTCCAGAGTCAGTTATTGTAGGCTTGTGAATGGTTAACTTAGACTGCATGTGTTAATGAAAAAAAATAACATATTACTTAAATTTAATGCCAAAGTCAACAGTCTCCAACAAAGGAAATGTGTAGAGAAAGACACAGTGTCTATGCTAACCCATTTATTAGCATAGCACAGTGACTGTGCTAAATAATTTATTATGCCATTTATTCCCCTCCAGCAAATATATAATATAAATCAAAATTTTGCTAATTTTACTAAACTGCTTGGCTACCAACAAAATACTCCCTGTTTACCACAACATGGGTCATTCATTCCTATCAGTTATATTAACTTTGTACTCAGTGATATCAGGGTGTGGACAGAGGCCAATCCCAGAATTGATGTGTAGTCTATTGAAACTGCAGAACATGTGGTTAAATCAGTTTATTAGCTGTAGACTTCCAATATGGCTGCAAGTACATGACATCACCTGAACATGTATTTTGTACATCTGGTTCTGATTTAGTTGCTTAGAGAAAGTATATCTTGTGGTCCCTGCATATTTCATCAAGGATCCCAAAGAAAGCTCAAGGGTTCAGCCTATACATCTTAATTCCCTTTGTAGCCTGCAAGTGAGCATCTCCAGCAAAAAGCAGCTCTTCATCTTTGTATTCCCTCTGTACGCTCTTACTTTAATACATTCTGCTCTGCATACTTTATTCACAACGCTTGCTCTCCAGTGCTAAACTGAAATTCCCAGACTTGCTGCTGTGTTGCTCTACAGTCGTAAGCCTCTGCGTCACATCATTACCCACACGTCATTACATCATGCTATATGAAACTGCAGAGTGATTATGCTTCAAATTGTGCTTTGCAGTGTCCAGCCTGTGGCTGTCGCTAACTCCTGTCCTCTGTTCCTCCCCAGAGTACCACTCTGATCCTCTGGATTCCCCTAATTGTGATTTGTGTCACCCAGACGGTGTTTTGCAGCCGGTGCTCTGCAGTCTGCCTTTCATTTCTGGGTCTCTCTGGCTGCTGTAATAGGAATAGACACAGACACTATGGCAAAGCGATGAGAACACCGGTAAATACTTTGCTTTGAAAATAGAATTTTTTTAGTTTTTGCAGCAGACTGTTTAAATAGTAAAGTGTTTAAAAAAAACACTATGAATCATTTGTGTTTGTGTAGATCAACGTGGTGAGGCCCCTGGAAGAAGGAGTTACCTCTTGCTATATTGAACCTTCACGTAGCCACCCTGAACCTCTAAAACACTGTGCTGAACCTCAGAGAAGATGCAACACTGCTCCTCCGAGGCAGCAACGCCGACCTCCCTCCCACCTTCCACAGCATCCTCCCCGTCACCATCAGAGTCTTCCTCCCTCGGAGAGACGACCTCTTCACCAGCCACAAAGGGAAAGGTCGCACAGACAAAGGCAAGAAATGAGACCTGGCAGCCAGCAAAGCGCACCAGAGCGACGCCATCTACTGGAGAGGGGTACGTTGGAAAGGTCCAGCGTCTGGATTTAGCCGCATGTGACAGTCCACAGCTTCTCGAAGAACAAGGGAACAACTACAACTGTAGTTGTACAGTATTTGGACTGAAATGTTATACCCACCAACGCACTGCCCTGTCAGTACCTCAAACTTGTAGACTTGCAGTGTTTTATTTAACAGGGCAGTGAACATGAGCTCAAACCCCACGCATGAAATGTATGCAGCATAGAGGATCGTTGGACTGCATGCACCATGCGACTTATGAGGGTTTGTGTCTTCTAGTATGTTTTATACTTATGAGGCTAAAGTTTTTCAAATCAAAAGAGGAAAATGAATCTCACAGTGTAAAGAGATGGTGACAGTTGGTGCTGGCATCATGAGGTCAGTTAATAGAGTTGGACATTTAGGAGAAATTGCCTTTTTTTTACCTTATTGTAGAGAATTATATGTCTTTGCATTAAGTATTAAGATGGTTTTAGGATGTGGTTAGCTCACCAAGGAGAAGTGTCCAATGTATTATTCCAGTTTTTATCCCTCGTCACATCAGATCAACAGCCTTATCTTAGCTAGTTACATGTTTGTAGCAGTTTGTTACTCAGTAAATCCAGATACTAAATAAACTAGAATATGTCTTGGCTAGAAGCAGTTACTTCTTGAAGCCTTGTCAATATATCACTTTAAGGATTTGCTTAGCCTAGTTTAGCATAAAATGGGAAGCAGGGTGATCCAGCTAGCCTGGCAGTGTCCAAATTGAAACCTTATCTCTTAGCATCGCTAATTTACCACATGCTGGCATTTAATTAATCTTAATTCAAGCAAATTACAACTTGCAGCTCAGTGGGGGTTTTTTCCTGTGATAATGATTTCTGTCCATAACAGCAGGACTCCAGAAAGTCGCTGCTTGTTCTGTTTTTTGTTGGGTTTTGCATAATAGTTATGTTTTTGAACCAGGCCAGGCTAGCTGTTTCCGCCTGCTTCCAGCATTTATGCTAAGATAAGCTAATCTGCTGCCTATGGCCTGACACAAGTGGTGTCTATTTTTAACTTACAGTATAAGTGAATGGGCTTATTTCCTGTAAAATTCAAGTTGACACATTTAATGAAGACGATAGATGAGGATGCTCCTACTAATTAAGTGAGTAATTGAGAATCGAGTGTATGTTCGTTTATTTCTGCAGTTGGGTCGTGAAAGTTTTCATATTTATTGTCTAAATAAAGTTTTTACTGAAAATCATACAGCTGTCTTTGTTTTGTGAACTTTAGCAGAAATTTTATATGGTGGTGTCAGCAGCTAGTCACCTGACAGGTATGACTGGTTACACTTAGACACACGCCCAGAAACACAGATACAAACACATTCACCCACACCCTGTGAGGTGTATGTTATTAAAGAACTACAATGTACCCTAACAGGTTGCAACTGCATGACACTAATGCTCAGCTGTTGGACCACACATCCACATAAAAATACTCTCCATCTATATCCTAAAAAATAAAACACAGTGCACGCATGCAGCTTTGAAACACATATATATTTCGATTTCAGGTCCAAAGGATCAAACGTGACATCCTCTTGTGAGGTTTTCATGCAACAGAAAAGTAGGAATTGAGGAAAGGGATGTTCGGAAAGGAAGAAAGACGGGAGGTGTAATTATCCAACACAAGCTACCAGTTCATAAGAGGCAGTGAGAATATAAAAGGTTAAACTGTAGTAGATCGGGGTAGCAACTGTTCTTCCTTATCCTACCAGCAGAAGGCAGTGACAGTATAGGGTCCCCAAAGCAGGTGGCTGGTTAGAAGCTCCTGTGCAAATGTTTGGTAAAAGTCAACCTTCGATCAGTCCTAATGTTGTGTCCGTAGCTGCACCAGCACAGCTCACAGGATCTCATTGCTAGTTCACTCTGCCACCATCACACACCTTGATTCAGTTTGTGAAGTAGTGAAATATTGGCCGACCGCTGAATTAATCACAATTAGCCTGATACAGTTGAGCAGCTGATGCAGTTACATCTGGTAGATTGTAGAACTTCCTCTGACCAGCTAATATTTTTTTATCTCACATGGTAGATGAAGAAATTATCCAAGTGTTTGGGTTTTATTCCTCATTTTCCATAATGCGAAACCAAATAATGTCATTAATTTGGATTTCGCCCGAGCACTTTAATCAATCCTTGCTGTTTATGGAAAATATCAGTTTTCCTAAACACCTCAGCATGTGGATTCAGCCTATTGTTTGGAAGAAAAGGCAGTAATACTATAGTATGAAAGATTACATTATAACTAAAACTGTTTACTGAAATAAAAGCACAGAAATACTACAATAACAATATGCACTTTAAGTATTGAAAGTAAAAGTAGTCGTTATTTAAGAAGCTGCCAGACAGTGTTACGTTATTGGGTCAATTAATCATTATAAATGCATTAAAAGCAAAGTTTAAAAAACTGCTTTACAGTCACTCTTTACACTTTTAGGAATTCAGAATGTAACAATATAGCTGACTTGTTAATTTTTTTATGTGAGTTTATATATAAAATCATTTTAATTTGAAAAAACAAAAAGTATATTTACCTCAGTAATGTAGTCAAGCAGCAGTTTACAATTGCAAACAATGCTAATGCTCAATTAAGGAACCTTAGTACTAACATAAGTCCAGTACTAGAGTAAATGTACTTAAACCTCACAACTGCTAAATACAAATATTAGAATCAGCCTGTTTATTCTGTTAACTATAAAACATCACCTAAAGAAACATAACGATTAAACTGTTAAAAGTTTTTCCAAGTAGTACTTAGTAAAATTCATCTATGAGTATCTGAAGTATTGAGTTTTACTTTTCAGTTTACCCAATGTTTTGCTGCTACACAGACTGAATTTGTATTGTGTGTTTAACATCCAAAACAGAAGATGGCAATAGTGATCTGGCAACAGGAGCCTTGTAGTAATACCACAGACCAGTGGCTCTGTTTACATACGCATGGTATTTCAGATACAGGTTTTTAACGTGAAGACCTTTAAAACTCCATAACAACACACATGAATATTTTTATGACCTTATGTTTGATTGGATTTGAGTTGCTGCGCCTCAAAAGTGCTTTGACGTCTTGATGCTACATTCGTAAATGAAATATGCAAGAATAAGTGTGCCAAATATTAATGATGTAGCGCTAATGTAAACACAGTCACTGATTTCTGTCACATTATTTTATAGTGCATGTCTGGAAACCCTTAAAAACCCAAAACAGAACAAGTGTCTGAGCTTGCTCCTGTCTCATGAAGCATGTCCCTTCATCTAACTGCTCTGTAAGTAGACTAATCCAGGGGGTTATAAAAGCGTTCAGCTAGAGAGTGATGAACGAGCCCTTAGTGAGTTTTCTGTCCGTCAGAGGAAAAGAGAGTGGGGTTGGGTTGTGTCCCAAGACAAGTGTTCGATCTTTTCTGCCTGGTACAGTGCTGAGGAGGCTGCAGAGCTACAAAAAGATACTGCTGTGCATTAACTGTTGTGTTGTACTCTGGTTTGTAGGATCATGCAGTATAGTGACGGTTACAACTATTCAAAGTTTACTCCTCATTGATAAAGAACTTTAAAATACTTACAAATTAAGAAACAACACAACATGGTAATACTGTAAAAGTTAGCCTCAAGCATACATTGCATATTCACATGCACACACACACATTCAGACCAAATGCACGGCCATAGTTTAGAAACACATGGCAGCTCAAACGATATGTGCTACTGGTGTCATTGATCAAAGCAATATGGAATCTCCTTATTTCACTAAAAGTATACTCTTCCTCCTTAACAAATTCTTAACACGCCAACCTTAACATGTATTTTCTCCCCTGTAAACTGGAATAAAGTAAAAGCGTGGTAATATGAAACAAAAAAAAGAATAAATAAAACGACTTAAAGGAGGAAAACTATATGTACAAATGGAAAATAAAACATCAATAAATGCTTGTAGAATGTTAATGAGATGGGATCTTAGGCCTTCTTTTTCTCAGTGAAAGATCATACAGCAGTAAAATCCCAATGACACCATCCACCTCCACCTCACGACCACACCAGTGAGCTACGCTACATAATACTGCCTTTCAATGCCAGAGAGTGTGCACCATACATGAAGACTTCATCTCATGATATACATAGACGTACAGTATATACACGATATACATGTGTGTTTGAGGAGAATCCCCGCCCTCAGAACGTAACAGACGCCTTCGCTGACCAATCGTTAAAAGCATGCATGTCCCTCCATCTTTAACAAATATACATATATATATATAAAAACCAAGTAAAACGATAGTGATGCCTTTACTTATTCTCCTGTAAAATTCCTCCTCCTCCATCCTTGCACAAAACAATCACAATAAAAATAAAATGATATAAGAGATGAGAACCATCATGCATTGATTTGAGTGGTTCGTTAGCAACTAGGTGGTTGAGGAAGAAGGGGTTGCAAGTGGTCGGTGGTTCAGAACTGGGAGGCCGAGCTGGGGTCGCACTGGAGTAGCCGAACGATGGATGGGTCGCTTTTGGCACCTTTGATAAACTCCTCCAGGGACAATTTGCCTGCAGGACAGACAGAGAGAGAAAACAAGAAACAGAAATTATTTTAAGGAACTGTGGCAGTGTAACGCAGTCTTTGAATGTTAGCAGACTATAAAAAATTATATTCAAGTGAGTTGGTCTCATGAGCTACATGAGCTAAACCACGCAGATTATTATAAATATTCAGGTATCTTATGAGGAACATGTGACTGCCTGTGTTTTTGCTGAATCAGCAAAAATTAAAATGTAATGATTTTACGACTAGTATTTTAGGAGAACGTTTTTAAACATCTTTTTCAAACTTGCGTTTCCTGCACTTGACTTTGTAACTGTGCCTCAGAAATGTTTTAATGAGAATCACTGCAGTGCAATAATACATCTACATTTAAGAGATGTGTTTTACTATCGGTTTAGTAAAGTGATTTTAGCTTTGCAGACTGCAGTGTAGGTTGTTGTAGGTCTGCTCAGTTCACTGTTTTGGTCCAGACTTAACACTTAACACCAACTTTGATGAACAGGTTCACATTTCATCAGAGCTAGCTCAAAACTCAATTCATACAGATTCAAACCAAAACAAACCCAAGGCTATAGCTAGAGCATCCTTGCTTCCTTGCTCTTCTAACTAACTTTAGTTGAGAAGTGTCTTTGTACAGCAGCATTGCAGCAACACAAGACATATTTCTTCCCATGTGAGAACAACTCTGACTCTGACGATCTCTACAACTTGCTGGTTGTGGTAATAACAATGGCACAGTGTAACAACAGAAAATATTGGTTATAGGACATATTTTGTACCAAAAAAGGAACTACTTCATATTTCTCTGACATCAAATCATAGAAAATCTAATTTTTATGATATATTGTGTCATTGGCAGAGTGGGATGCGAGTTGGAGAGGTTTAGCAGCTTTAGCGATTGATACAGAGCATTTGGCTCTGAGCGCTTCTGATACACAACTCAACTATACTCTGTATGGTCCCTGAATGCCTCACACATACATGGAGTGCACAGTGCTAGAGAGGCAGGATGAGTGAGAGCTGGTGGCAGAGTAGAGTGTACTGGGTACTAAGGGTGGGAAGATGTAATAGCATGTGCTATGGATGTATACTATTGTATTAGCACCGCCAGAGGCTGAGCATATATACACACCTGTAAACTATAAATGCATCTGGCAACCGTATGGGTTTTTAAAGGAAGATAGGAAGCTTGAGTCAGATGTAATTAGCAAAACAAGTTTTTGTTATGCTGCAAAAAAGTACACAGGCAGAGTATCTAACCTCATAACTCATCTGCATTTCACTGAGTTGAAGCAGATTGTGTTGAATCGCATATGTATTTTTAATATATCAGCTCGCTGATGTTGTATCGAGAAGCGTCACACCAGAGATGCCCAACCCTAACTTCCCTCCCTCTCTACAGGGAACTCATCCCTTCATGTTAGCATTTCTCCTCTCACCATCATTATTGAGGTCCATTTGTCTGAAGATTTTATCTGTTCGCTTCTCCGGCGTAGATTCATCCTCTGGCATCTTCATCACAGATGACACCATCTTGTAAATGGCCTAAGACAGAACGGTGCAGCGAGTGAGAGGCAGAAAGGAGAAGAGAGACAGGGAGGGTGAGTACGTGGGTGAGGGTGGGAGAGAAGAAAAGTAAGTGAATTCAATGCAGCAGGGACCCTTTAATGAGACTGAGGAGGAGAGAACTACAGCACAAATGAACTGACGAATAAATTCACTGCAGCATTCAAGATGCTGATAAATATTCCTTCTAGAGTTCACATCATTACTTCTGAAACTGTGAGCTTCTCTAATACCCAAACAGAATGTGCAGCTCTGTAGAAATACATCATCTTAACACACTTATGGAGATGTGCCAGCAGAGCAGAGTGAGGGATAGAGGAGGTCTTTTGAGCAGATGTTTTTGTATTGATCTGATACATCTTTATCTGTTCGCTGATATGAGCGCCTCCCATCCGCTGACAGCACTAAATTAACCTCAAAACAAGCACAGAGCAACGCCCAGTATCATCTGACCACAGGCGCAGATCTACAATCAGCTTAGGTGCTCATTAAATCTTCTCCATTGGGAGTAGAGAGAGCAAAACTGACAGCAGATCAGTATCACAGCACGCTGTCAGAGGGGAGGGCAACGTTCAAAGGGATAAGCCCTCTGTGGTTTTTGGTACGATAGGAAAGCTTTACAATTTTATTATTTTGACAATAAATCAAGAGTTCATACTTTTCTCCTGAAATAAGTGAATAGTTGAATGTGTGCAGAAAAATACATAAAATACACAATATAATAAAAAGACATTATTAA
>OMLM01018397.1:11788-48845 GCA_900302695.1 Helostoma temminkii | reverse complement strand
AGGTTTTTGAGTATTTGTGTATTATTTTAGTATTTATATTTATGAATATATGAGTATAATATATATATATGAATCTCGCCTAGGGCTCCAGCATTGAACACATAACTAAACTGAATTGAACTGAACACAGTTGAACATCCTCACACACTGTTACAGTATTCCTAATTTCATGGAGATTATATTGTGGCTGTTAACAATAATGAGATGACCGCTTAAAGTCACGCGTACATATGCATAAAATCCTACCTTCACAGCGTCTGCGTGAGTAATATTGTCGAACATCATGTCGTTCACTGTCACTATCTGATCCCCGTTCCTCAGTCCTTCTCTCTCGGCCGATGAACCAGGTTCCACTAGGGACACGTGAATTCCCACGCCGTGCTCAGACCCACCACGAATGCTGAAACCCAGACCCTCGTGGCTCCTGGAACGTGTCAGGGTGACTTTGCGCACCTCTCTAGAGGGACTTTCTAGGAACGTCGAGGCCGTGGAAGCCGACGGCTCCGTGGCGGTGGTGCCTGTGGCGAGAGGCTGCTCGTGGATGAAGCTCATATATTTTTGCAAAGCTGTGTCGCCCTCGTCTCCAAAGTGCTCTGCACTCCTATTGCTGGAGAGCAGCTCTGTCTTCAGATACAGTCCCTCGGATGTGTACTGATCAAAAAGGAGCTGGTCGGACCTCGGGATGACCATGCGCAGCATGGGCAGTAGCTGTCGTTTGCCGGGTGTATTGAGAATTACTTTAAGAGTCTGGACAAGGTCGAAGACGTTGCGCTTTGCGTGATACACATTAATACAGTGTATGAACTGCTCTCTCTCCAGGTCGCTGAGCAGCAAGTTGAGAGCGTTGTGAAGCCTCCGGACGTTTGACGAAAGTGCACGGCCACCTGAGCTGGCCGAATTCACCGATGTGTTGAGCGAAACGCGCTCCAAATCAGCGCTCATCCTACAGCACAACGGGGAAGCAGTCTAGAGTATCCAGAGCGGTGGACGGGTTAGGCAATTGTTAAAACGTTACGTCGACTACCCCAAAACTGCTGCTGCTCATCGGGCAACAGGTGACGAGAGAGCACCTGCGCCCGATACTGTGTGTTGGCCCGAAACAATCACTGTCGTGTGAGCATACTAGGACTAAGCAAAGTACAAGCGGTATTGTCTTTCTGTCCCATGCACAACAAAAGCATCACCGATGACTCCACCACGACAATGATCTGCGATTTATAATGTCCCGTACAGATGACGGTGCTCTCTTTTTACTGTGAGTCACATAACAACTGAGGCTTCACTGTGCGCAGCTGACTGTGAGCGCTGAGTCGGATGCTCTCAGATCAACTGTGCATAGGAAATGACGCAACTGTGTGACCTGTGTGTATGCGTTGCTTAGAAACCGACACTACTCTCCTCATTTGAATTATTATTTTTGGCAAAGTACTGGCTCGTGTCATACACTGAGTGTCGACATTTTATTTCACTGATTGAGATAACTAGCATATCTGCAGTTTATGAATGTATGACTTCTGGAGTTCCACATTAAAGAACCAGGGTGTGAAACCAGAAAATGCAGTGACTGATGACCCAGGCAAAAAGTGGCAAATGTCACTTCATTCATTACCACTCAATGACATTACCAGTGTAGCATCAAAATTGTTTTGAAGCTGTATTTTAATGTGCATTTTTTACATTAAGTATTTGTGGTTATATTTAACTCTGCAACAGTGGTGGAGTGACCAACAGACAGACTGACTGACTGAATGACAGACAGATCCTAGAGAAATCCCCACTTGCATGGCTAAAAATAAGTTGTAATGGCAGTTACATAATAATTTGGGTGTGGTAATTAATAAATTAATTTGTTTGTACAAAATGTACAACTATTATTTCTCATAAACAAAACAAAACAAACCTTAGAATAAACAAATTTACTGTACACAATTTTGATGAAAGCAAAATGGTAGCAATAGCACACACATTTATTTTTAGCATGGGATGCCCATCCTGCCACAGACATTACTACACTATCCTAATTTTGTCCATTAAACCAGTTGAAGAGTTGTGTTGGCCACACACACTTGCACATTTATATACTATTGTTGCTGGGTGTTACAAAAAGTTTGTTACACAAACTTACAAATCATGATTTCATTTGTTGTGGGGCGCACAATAATGTAAATATTGTTGTACATACATTGCACATCTTTAGTAATCATGTGATTGGCTCTGCTCCGATGCTGTAAATGAAACCCAGAACTTACAGAGCCTCTTACACCTGTTACAAATACCATTAACACTATAGGAGGCAGAAGAGAAGCTAAACATCAGACACACTGAGCAGCTCAGAGCAGGAGAAGCTCAGGGGGAGGGAAGCAAGATGCTTTACAGGCTTGAGTAATACAAGCATCTGTTACCACTGTTAAATGGGTCACTCGTGCATTTTGTCAGCTCAAACACTTCATATGTTTTCAGATTTTTTGTTGCATTCTGCATTCTTTTATGTAGATCTTACACAACGTCACAACTTTTTGGGGGCTGTACAATAATACTTAACATGCCAATGAAATGTAAACAGGCAATATATTTTTGTCCACCAAATATGATCTTCAACTTTCGATATTGCAGAACAAGATCCAGATTCTTTATGCCAACGTTATCAAAGTTTTTTTCCATGGTTGACATCAGGGACACGTGGTTAAGGTATAGGAAATAGTATGGGCTGTCTTAATAAAGACACTTCTCAATCCACACACAAAGAAAAAATCTGTTATTTTTATTAAAATTTAAAACATAATCATTGTTTAGCCTTAAACAAAGTGGTTTGCTTGCCTATACCCTACAGGACCCTGGAGTCGAGCTTGCATCTGAAGTTTGTCAGTCCTGCACATTTTATGCCCTCCCTCTATCTCAACTACCTCCTTGCGAGTCACCTCTATTAATAAATACAGTTTCATTCATTTATTCCAAAAAAATCGCTGATGTCTTGACAACTTGCTTAGAGTTTTTATTGTGCTTTGCCGTATTTAGGTAGAAACTGTAGCCAGTGAAATTTCATGGTTATATAAATTAATAGCAGTGATATGACACCTTTTTAAAATCAACAAAAGCATATAATTCATTCATTTAATGTAAATGTTGGATAAAATTCAAAACAAACACAAACAGCCTACCTGCCCCATGACAAGTTTCAGACAAACAACACAATCCCACTAGAAAGTCTCATGAAAGCATCCTCAAATATCTCAGTTTCCTTCATGTTTAGTAAAGAGATTGATGACTTTCTCTAAATAACTGCAGTTTTTTAAGTAGCTGTAAAGCAGTGAACTTCATGGCCTAGTGTTTCAGCTTCCACAATTTGTTCCAGCTAGTTCTCCAAACGCTGTAATTTCTTTGCTACAGTGGGCAACATTTTTCTAGAAAAAATCTTTTGGAAAATTGACTAGTTCTGTATTCTCTGCAACTTGTGTGATAACAGGAATCTGGAAATCTATAGCAAGAATAAACCCTGTATAAACTCTCCAGTAACACAGGCATATTTCAAGGCACCATAAAAACATTACAGTGATACTATATGATACAGAAATACATTTTAAAGCATGATAAAGTCAACAATAATTGTCTGTAAAAAGCCGCCATTCAGGTGTCATTAGGATTTTTAGAGACAGTTACACATTGGCTTTTATAACTCAGGGCTCTGGGTAATGCTCTCCTTGTAGGCAAAGCAGCTAGGAAATATGCCAATATTTCCTGCACAGTGTCCCTCCAGCCACTCGTCATTAACTAGAAGGGAAAGTGTGAGAGAAAAACATAAACAGGCAGTGAGACTCACAGAGGATGAACTAGTATGAGGATTAGTCATCCAGGTTATCTAGAAGTCGACATGTCAACTGGACGTCTCTTGGCTCAAACTAAAAGCCTCACCTTTGCCCAAGATATCAATAGTGTCCCCTTCACTGAATTCTAAGTCCTCTGGGCCCTGAGCAGGATAGTCATAGAGGGCCACCATCTGGTAGAGTATGGTACGGTTGGCCAGAGGGTCTTCTTTCTGAAATATAAAGGAGGAGACAGAAACATTAGAGTACATTTTGATTAACATATGCATAACTTTGAACATATGTAAGTATGAAAGCAACATGCCACTCTGTGTCCTGAAGGACTGTAAGAAGGATATTAAAATGGAAAAGGATACTGAGCTGTATGAAGGTTTTTATAAAAGTAAGGACCAGCCTTTTATCAATATTTTCTTTTCACCTTCCTTGACCTAAGAAAAAACTACAACATGATTTATAAGCATGTTTCATTTTACCCATTAGTAGAACAAAAATGTGCAATGCAGCGCTGTAATTACATAATCAAATAACAAGAGAGAATGACTCTGGGTAGTCATTCATTATATCCTTAGAGATAAAGTGTATTCTGAACAATGGCATATTGGTTCCATTAGATTTTTTTTGTATCATGTTTAACCAAAGTGGTTATTAGTTGTTAAATGGTCTGCATTAATATAGTGCTCATCATTCTTCCTTAATGTTACTCTCCATTTCTAAAACACTTATATTTAATACCTACTCCTACTTACATCAACAAGAGTCCACTGAGTCCTCTATGAATAGTTTGCATGTCATATAATTTTTTCCTGTTTGGTGTGGCCGTGAGCTGTCCTGTTGTTGTTGTACAGTTATTACCACATAACGTTTCTTCTCTAAAGTCTGCTGTGTTGTGAACACCATCCTGCAGTGTCAGTGAACTCATCAAAGCACAGCTTGAGCTGTTTTGCTTGTAAGTTAAAATTGAATGATAGTAGGTGCAACTCAACCACAAAAAGTACCAACCAAACCACCACACAAAAGTTATAATTCATCTCATACCCTGCTCTCTCTACTCTGGTTGTCTGTCCTCCTATCTCATTATCAAAAAAGGTACAAAAGAATAAAAATATAAAGTTGTATACCTTCCATGACTGGTCATGCCAGAGGACATTTTCAAGTTTCATCCATTAACATGAAAGCTTTAATTAAAAGTCTTACTTCTTGTGCAATCACTATTGTAATGGACATGATTAAATAACCATTTAGTTGTTTATTGTCCCTGCAGCAAGGCAACAGATGCACATCTTCAATGCTGAAGATGAAATATTGCTTTAACTTATTGCCTTAGCTGCAACCACTATGGTCACAAGCTTCTCAGTTCCAGGTGATCTGATGGTACACTGTCTGGTGCAGACAGATGGTGTACAGTGGGCTATTCTGAGCTTTTCTACTCAAAACAGGAGAACACTGCAGTTCACTGTCAGTACCTCAAATCCTAGGCCAAAGAGCTACACAATACTCATTCACTCACAATAAAAATTCAAATTAGTGCTACATGAAAACGTTAGGGAGGTAATCTGGCAGGATGGCAGTTGCAGGTTCCCTCACACACCTCTGCACCTTGCAACTGATCACAATTTTAAGCACTGAAGGGCATTTGATTATAGATTCCTTCCTCACCCGGCACCATAGAGTGATTCTTCTGGCCTCAGCCACTTCTTGCATGGTTTGACCTGACTCCACCTCCCCACCCAGGGGTATCAGTGCTTGGGAGCCATTCTGCTTATATCTGATGAGAGAGCGTGAGTAAGGCAGAGTACTAATGGGCGAATATGAGAAATTACAGGCATCATTGGGAAATACATTTGAAGGAATGGGATAAAAAATACATTAAATGACTTAATATTAACAAATACAAACAAGTATTAAAGTTATTAATAATACAAATCAAACAACAAATTGTACTGTTGTCATGAATCAAGCAATAGCAATATCTGTTTTTTTGTACCTACATGGTGGAGAGGATGAAGTAAGGTATATTTTTAGAAATAAAACACCACTAGAATTTGAGGAGACAGAAGACAGGTGGCAGGCCTGTGGTTACCTCAGGCGTAGCTGAGATGCAGGCTGGCCAAGCTTCTGTGCAATTTCTTCCTTCAGTTCATTGTATGGCATATCCACAGGAACAGATAGAGCTACAGTGTAGATGTAGTGAACTTTCACCACCACAGAGTCTACCTCTACTCCCTGAGCTGAGCTGGAATCCTGGGAACAATGAGCAAAAATACTTATGATGCAAATACAGAGAAATTACATACAAAGGGTTAAAGTAACTTTTACAATATTATGTAACATTATTATGTAACATTAATATACCCTATACTGTACTGTCCAAATAGTTCTATTTAGAAATGTAATACTAGTACTAGTAGCTGGGTTTTAATGTTGGGACTAAAATATTTGACATCTGCAAGCATATAGCAACAGCATTTTGTAAATAGAAACTTAGCTTGATAATTGGATTATGTTTTTGAAAATTTCTAATTTTCATTTCTAATTAAAAATTTAATTTAATTTTCAGATCTATAACTACCCTTTGTAATTATGAGATTGACATCCAAACCATGTAAATGCAATGTCCTCAGTTTTTCCTAGTTCTGCTTGTTGTACCTTATTATTGTATACCAGTGGTGGGTTGGCAAATTTTCATATCTACTGACTAAAAACTACATAATATTGTGACTTTAACATGGCAACATTCTGTATTAAATCAGAGATTTTTTTAATATTATTATTCTGTGTTTGGGAGAAAGACCTTTCAGAATAAAAGGGAATTACACATTTAAATAATTACAAAACCTAAATGAAAGAATGAGATTACTGCTTTCGAATTATATAATTTCCTGGCCTGTATTATTAATGTCTGATTTACCAATCTGAAGGCCAAAAACAGAATCTCATTTATACAAAGATCTGATTGGCTGGCTGCCTCATACACTGGGTGCTACATTATATGTTAGACAATAGCAGTGTCTTAGTTTTTGTCGGGATTGTAATTTTCCTGTGTTGAAAGGATAATCTAAATCCAAACTGATGGTTGGATATGAGTCTTGTAATTCTGACTTATTGTAAAGATGATAACTTTATATTAATGTCTCCAGGGCTTAATTCCTTATGCATCTGTTGGACATAAACTAATTAATTATGAGTTATTAAATAAGGTGTCCCTAGCTATTGCATGGTTCACTTATCATAAGCTATAAAGTGTGATTAAGGATCATCCCCATCAGCTTGAAGATAAATATTCATAATAATAATAATAATATTTATAGAGGAAAACTGGTATTTCATGGCAAATATAGAGTTTTCATTTATTATGTCATATAGCAAAGTATTTTGTCAGGTCACTGTGATATAGAGACACAAAAAGATATTAATATACAAATGCTGTCTAAATCTTTCTCCCCTGAGAATCACAGTGACTTAATCAGGACACATCAGCAACCACCTGAAATGCTTAACCTTGTAATGCAGTTTCTTCAAAGTCTGCACAATCTATATTTAGAGCTTTTAGAAAGAAAGGGGGAGTGGATCTGTGGATGTGTAAGCAAAATATGACGTGATTCCAACTTTTAACTTGTGCAGATGAATCTAGCTTTTCAGATGGGAATATTACCTGCTCACTGGCTGTGTTGGCTGTGTACTTGGGAGGCTCAGAGGCTGACAATGGTGTGTGGGTGGCAGTCATGTAGGATGGAGATGGAGTGTCTGAAGTAAAACGTTCTACACAGAAAACAGCAAAGATACAGTGTGAGCACAAACGTGTTTTTAAATAATGCAAATACAATTCCAGGTTCAAAATACTTTGTTGTATGTGGAGATTCTCAGTCATCCTTATACACAGAGAGATAGATAGATAGATAGAGTAGCCTAAGCCATCTCATGCGCTACTCTATAAAAAAAGCTGATGTCCATGTAAGTTGCTGCAGTTGTACACTTATCCATCTATTATCCATTGCACAACATTCCCACCACTCCCATCTAAGCCTTACACATGTGATGGATCTTGTTGATATTTGTTGTTTGTTCACTACTCATTATTTAAACATCACAGTAATTTAGTTGGTAAATCAATAAATTTTGTTCACTTAGACCCATCAATGAGTCTTTTTTTTAATATAGATAACAGTGGTCACTTATTTCAGAATAAACCCCTTCAGGAGCAGGATGATCAATTTGTTCTGGGTGTTTATTAAATTTTTATCTAAGAGTGATTATCTCTTTCTGTAAAACTTACACTTAATGTGTACTTACGTACACATTTCTAAACAAGTGCAAAATCATAAATATATCAAAATATAGCTCCACATTTTGGTGCCCGATGTGTGAGACAAAATTATATCACAGCAAAGGAATAATAACTTGAACTCATTGTTTCTAATATGATCTATCCTCCTGCTTGTCTTGTTGTGCAGGACACTTTTAATATGGCTTTATTACCTCCTCAAATTTAAGAGGCCCACAGACTGTTGAATCAAGCTATAGAGGACATCAGAGATCTCAAGGCACCAGACAAAATATATGCCCATAAAGAATCCAACAGGAAGCTCATTGAGGATCTACAACAGCAATTAGTAGTTGTAGAGAACAGAAATGGGATCAAAAATGACTTTCACTACTCTCTTGATGAATGTCAGAGTCAGCAAATGTACCCACATAAAGTGTACCCAGAAACAGAGAGAGGCTTTACACCACAAGGGTTAAAACCCATTCGGGCTCTTCTTGGGGCGCCCTTTTGGTCCATCTGTGGCTCACGGTGTCCTATGTAACTCCTGCCATTGCACTTCCTTGACTTTCAAGCAGCTAGCAACTGTGAGGGCTCTCTTATCGTGACCTTGATAAGATTTCTTACTAGTGCAGAATCATAATAATATAAAAATATCGCTATACACACATACAGACAATAGACATCACTATCAGTGATGTATTACCAAACATGTAAGAAGCCTAGCTAGACAAGCTAAACATATCTGTGGAAAGGAGTGGAGAGGGCTGGGGCACGACAAAGTACAGCATAGTGATAGTGTAATAGTTTTTACCCATAGGAGGAGCTGCAGGACTGGACTGCATCTGTGGACGAGCAGGTGGCTTGAGTTCTGGTGGGAGTGGAATACCACTGGGAAATCTCTGGGAAAAGACAATAATTGTATTGTAATAATAGTATAAGGTAACTAAAAAGTGTTTTTTATTAACTTTGACCTCTACCAGCAGAAAACATTGAAAGAAGAACAGTAACCTTGTAACGGTTTCTTGTGCAGGGATTTAGTTGTAGCAATGTTTTCCTGACAACAGTTGAATTATAGACATAGCTCTGCTAACAGAATTTTCAGCAATCTGTGAAGTGCTGCTATCAAAGCTGTAAATTGTCCTCTGAAGACCTTCCAAATTTGGACAAAAAATACAACATGTAATATTAGGTGGACTAATACATTACATTCTCCTTTAGGCCTTTGGGTTTCTTGATATCTGCAGGTTCAAGCACAGACACTGGCAGAAGTCCTCTCTGAAATATTAAGAAGAATTACTAATTAAGAATTAAGAAGCAGTTGTGTGTCCCATCATTTATACCAACAACCCTGTGGAAGCCACAATGAAAGGTGTGAACGTCCAGGGGAAATAAATGAGGTACATCACAACATAAAGCCCTGTAATAGTTTGTATAATCACTCTGCTCATGGAAGGTTACTGCTGCACAGTTTCATGTTGTTGTTATATGTTTTAGTTACTGTGTCTAATAAGATTAACAAAACACATTTTCTCTACACGATCTACACTGTGCGTTATCCCACTGTTATTCAGTGTGTGGAGAATATTTCTTCTATCCTTTTCTGTCTTGTCCTCAGCTTAATAAACTCCTAAGGTCCTGCTCCCTACTCAGTTTTTTACCTTAAAAGAGTTATTTCTATCCTCGCTAAGATTTAGCCTCACTAAAATCGGATGATTTTCATTACGTTTCCACACACAAAATATGGAATTATGTCACACATAACTGTAAACCAAAATGTAGTGTAGACTATAGCAAACAAATAATACACCTTGCTATTCTCTGTCTCTATGCAGTGTGCTATCATTTGTTGCTACTCTATGTGGCTATTGCTAGTCTGTCCTTCATTTATCTGCATGTATGCGTGTCAGTATGGCCTTATTTTTGTTGTTCTAGTGGGCTTATGATAAGTCTGTGTTTTTGTCTTGTATGTTTTAATTAGTGTCTTATATACAGTATATCATAACATCGGTCCCTGGACTACTGTACAGATGAAAAATGGACTATTTTAACAGTCAGTGGGGGGATCTGGAAAAATTTACAAGGGGTGGCAAGGGGGTTGCATGACGTCTTGGCAGGGTGGCTGGGGGAGGTTAAGTGAGTGACTGTGTTGCTGTGCATATTTGTCACAGATTTTCAGCCAATTATGCATTTGAATGCTCAATGCAACAGTTTGGCATGGAGCCATTCTGCTGCTCACTGTTTGTTACCTCTCATTTCAGCCTGGCTTCATGGCTGATCAACTTCATGCCTCTACAATTGCTGCAGCTCTGTGCATCTCCTTTGTTCTTAAAAATCAGAACCAGTACACTCCTAAACAGTCCCATGCTTCCACTGGTCATATGGCTCAGCCTCATCTACCACCTACTTTCTCTGTCATGTTCTTCATTCTTCAAAATTCACAAAGTACTACACCCACCTTCTCAACACACTCTCCTCACTTGTCAACACATTCTCTTCTGCATCATTTATCACCCTAACCTGCAGCAGATCCAGTTTGGTTCCTTAGTCTGGCCAGTCCATACAAGTCCTTTTCTACTTAATTAATGTTCAGCTTCTCATCATATGCCTTTTCCTTAGCCTTCACCACCTCTCTTTACCTTGCTCCTCACCTTCTTGTACTCCTGTCTGTCCTCCTCATCTGTCTTGTGATCCTAATTCTTTTTAGTCTGCCTCTTTCCCCTTATGATGTCCTATAGTTATTATTGTTTGAGTCAAAATAAGTTTACTGTTTAGTCTCAATATATTATCATACTACAATACTAATTCTTGTTTTGTACGCCGACTTTGACTTTAGTAACGAAGTTGGAGATCAAGAGTTAACCCTTATTTAATTTTAAATTTTAAATTTAAATTATTGAAGAAATGAACTCACTTCATACATGAGAGGATGCCTATATCATAATCATCACAGTGCATCTTTGACTTATTATGCATTCTGCATCTCTTTCTCCTCACCTGTCCATCATATATGACAGTTGCCATCCCATCCCTGTCCTCGTTTCCAAATAAAAATACCATGGCCCCTCCTGGCACCGTCAGCTGTCCTGGACCCCTTGCCATGTAAGGGACCCGTATGCGCATGTATCGAGAATCCCTGACAGGTAATGAAAAGAAAGAAATCATACAAGTCATACTGCACATCTGTGATCACAGTTTTACTGTTTCGTGTATAACCAAATACCAAAAACAGAATTACCCTCATACAGTAATGTTGCCTCTATACATAATATACATACATGTTATACATATCTATACATATATAATACTCACTGGGTTCCATCCACCTTAGGCTCATAGAAACCAGGTTTCTGAAGAAGAGACATAGTGACAGTTAGGTATGTGTCACGGGCTGCAAGAAGCCATCATGTGACCATTCATGCTAATGTAAGCCTATGGGTTGTCGCCAGTTAACTGAACTGCATGTTTCTGGACTTTGGGAGAAAACCAGAGTCCTGTGAGTAGCTACAGGAAACCCACAAGTACGGAGAGAACATACAGATGGCACACAGAAATAAAGTAGTTTTACTGCATACCGCTGCTGCATACTTTATCACAATCTTCCATAAGGCTCAATTTAAACTGCATATATTCTGATTACATAAATTTTGGTTTCATATGTAAAGTCCAAAATAATTCAGATGAAGCCAGTATAATTCAAACAAGACAAACAAGCATGTTTTTCCCTTGCAAAGAAATGTATTCTCTCTGTGTATGATTCATAGCAGTGTTTCCCCTACCATCATATAGGCGGCGCTGCGCCAACGGCACCTCCCGCCCTGCCTAGAAGGTCAAGTTAATTATATTTTTAAATAACGCCAGATCACAACAGCAGTGATTTAAGGTTACCTTCCGATAAAACACGTCTATACCTTGCTCTTTTATAAACCAAACTAAATAGCCTGATGTTATTAATCATTTTTACATGACGGCATGTCATTTCTCCTCCGCTCTCTGTATCGCGCACAGCGCACACACACACACACACACCTGCGCGCACATACAGGTGAGCCAAGCCTGTCTGCAGAAAATTACATTCCTGTACAACAAAAGGGCAACTTACTTTGCTGAAACTGTGGACAGTCTTACCTGCAACCTCAGAGGTTCAAACCCTCCAAAGTCATCATTGGGAATCGTGGAGGAAATTACCTGTAAGTACAACATCATATATTTCTAATTTTGACACATTTGACTTAATGTATTTTAATTAAATATACAGTATATACCTTTTTAAAATATATTTTGCATAGAAATATCTTCCAAAACTTCAAAAAACACCTCCCCTTCTTATGAAGAGAAATGAATGAATGAATCAGTTTCTTATACTTGCAGGGTAGTGCACAGCATAGCAGATGATACATAGTGAAACCCGGACCGAAGGGCTGAGCAGAGCAGAGTTGACTGATTTACAGTCTCATGCTCCAGCCATCCATCCAGTGTCTAAACTACTTATCCTATTAGGGTTGCTGAGTTCCCTTCCTGTTTTGCTTTGCTCAGTCCTTCTGATATCAGTAGTTGTGAAATTACAATAACTAATGATGTTTCTATACTTAACAGTGAAGCAGTTGTAATTCTGATTGAGCACAGTCTGCTGGTTGTTTAAGAGACAGCCATAGACAGGCACTTGGCAACAAGTAAGACTGGCTGCAGATCCTCGGCAGAGGTTGTGGTGGATGAGTAAAATGCAAAACAAAGACAATAACAGTCGTAATAAATCCATTTTTGAACTCCAGTCTTGATGTGATTTCATCAGCACCGCACAGAGCCCACCTTGGCTAGCAGGTCCTCACTGGTATAGTAAAGCAACTTCTCTGATTCAAATAAATTCACTGTTTCTTTCCTGTCCACTCTGGATCCGAAAACTCTTCTGTGTTCATCTATACATCCAACAGTTAGACACTGACAGACCCAGGGCACTCTGCCACAATTGTACCAGCTGCAGGATGTCAACAAAGGCTGTGGTGTTAAGTGATTGGCCAGAGCAAACTATGACCCCCATTCGTTGCACTCATTCAAGCCAAGTACCTTCGTAGTCTGAGGCAGCAGTGCTAACCACTACAAAACTGTGCTGTCCTAGTTATTTGAATGTAAAAAATTTTTTAAAGGTTAAAATTTTTATTTAAAGAACAGTTTACCCATGTATGTATTTGGATATATTCAAACAATGTGGGTGAAAAAGTTCATTTTTGTTATTTATTAGAACTTATTTTTTTATCAAATTTCTTATTAACAAAGTATTTTGGATGATGTGTCTATATCTGTTACATATAAAATAACTTAAACATACACCTATGACACAGCATTCATCATCATTCATACCTTTGCTTTGCCGAGAAAGTCTCTTTGCTGCAGCTGCTCCACATCCTGTTTCCTGGGACGAAAGACCACACCCTTAGGCACAAAGAGAGGAGCCAGGACCTCTTCCCTCTGTTTTACAATTAAAATAAAGTGTTCATTTTTAATGCAGGTTGTATAAATTGGGTTTGTTCGAAGAACCATAGCTTTACCTTTTCTGATGAACTGTGACCAGACCAAACATTTGAATGACAATGACATAATTTATAATATAATGTTAGTTATGTTGAAGGAGATGCCCTTTGATGGACTGGCGACCTGTCCATGGTGTACCCTGCCTATACTGGAAGCTGGAAGTTTGAAATATTTTCATGTAATTGTATCACAGAAGTATGACAAACAAAACAAATACAAAACAAAATGTTTCATTTACTTTGCAACGTGGATGCAGACAAGGATTTGCCAGTTCTCAATTCAATTAATTTCAATTCAAGAGGAAAGATAAGAGAAGAAAGAGAGAGAAAGAGGCAGGGAGAACCACAACTTCGGGAGAGAGACACAAAGTTAATTAGTTCTGTTTGCCATATTTATTGAATCCAGGAGGTAATGGATATGCCAAAGATAAAAAGGATTTTGATTAACCAAGAGCAGAAATTAGCTTTAGTTGCAGATGATATTTTAGTATACCTAGAACAACACAAACAACACACAGTCTTTTCCTGAATTGATTACTTGCCTAACTAATCCTAAGACACAAGCCCTTAACATCAATTATGCACCTTCCAGACACATTAAAGAAAAATAGTGACTGAAATGGGATGCAAATAAATAAAATATCTGGGAGTATGTTTATCCAAAAACCTAACAAACTTGTCCAGCCTTAACTATACACATTTGACCTCTGAGCTCCGAGCAGATATAACAAGGTGGAGCTTTATACCATTTCTAAAGTGCAAGGGACAACTCATTCTTCTTTGATGACTGTATCTCTTTCAAACACTACCTGTAATCAAGAGGTTGTGAAATAGGACAGGCTCATATCCAAGTATATATGGAATGGAACAATGACATAAAATAGATCAAATCAGATAAAAACTGGACAAACATCTTATAAGACATTGATGTTCATTGTCTGGATAGCACTGATCTTATAGACCATCCTCCTCTATGCCACAGCCTCCACACTGTCCAGTTTCAGTCCTACTACAGATATTGCCATCTTGAATACCTTATTCAGTTTGTTGATGCCACCTCCCCATCACACAACAGCAAACAGGTATTTGCCTTTCTTTGGAATATATGCAGTCCACACCAACTGCCATCTTGTCTTAGACACAGAATAGCAGCTAAGCCTAAACTGGGAGCCACTGAGGGTCTGCTAGACAGGTCAAAGTAATTGACACACTCACACACACTCACTGTGAAATGACAATGTCCAAATGTTGCTTTTCTGCTTCAGATGTCATAGGTTAGGTCAAGAAGTATTTGGACAATGTTTTTAATTTTGCTGTTATGCACCACCATAATGAATTTGAAATAAAACAATCAGGATGTTGATCAAAGGGTAGACTTTCAGCTTTTTTAAGAGGTTTCATGAAAATATGGTTTCTACCATTTAATGGACCCAGTAGTTACTAACAATTTAATATTTGCATAAGCCAAAATGGATTTTATACACCCTTAATGGACCCTTGTGTAATCCATTATGTCCATATCTCCTATCTTCAGCACTCTTAGGTAACTAACAGGTCTGTATCCTGCTTCACTGGCATCTGAACAATTATTAGGCTGAGATGTTTAAGAAAATCCTCAGGTTTGATGCATCTTTCAACTTTGAACTCAGCCACCATATCCAGGTCTTTTTAAAATCACCTTGTCCACTCAAGCAAAATGTCATGAGCTATGGTCTCATCCCATCCTAGGTTTTTCTGTATAGCTCTTGCAGCATAATTTTGGCAACTGTAAGAAAACCTGGCTGAGCTCCATCTTGCACTGCATGTGAATGCATCTGTCCCAACACAGCACTGCAGTCCAAGGACTCCTTTAACATGTTTGTCTCCATCAATATCAAGCTCCTTCAGATATTTAGTCCTGTAATATTCAGGGATCATTTGCAAAACACTGTGACTATTAATTTTGCACATTTTGTCACAGTGAAGCCACCTTTCTGACAGTAGGTGGCTTCACAAACAGTAAGATTTGAGGGCTGGTTAATCAACTTACAAGTTCTCTTTGACTGTTTGAATTAGGGCAGAATGATAAATTGGAGATCTCTAAGACCTCCATCTATGTTCAAAGATTGGGTATTTGTTTGTATATGCAAAGGTTACTGCATACCTTTCTGAAACCACGTGTACTACATCCAAAATGTGTACATCATTGTACTCCATGCTACTGAGGTGTTGATCCTTTTGTGCTGGGTCATGTTTGCTGTTTAGTTTCTTCAATTTACAGCTCTGGACACTCTTTGCTGCACTGGACTGTGTACAGTATATTACTCATCTTGTGTTTTGCATAGCCTCCCCACCACCTATACTCTAACAGGCATATGGAAGACTAGAAGAGGACCATCCTCACCACCAGAAGCAATCACAAGCCATATCAGCTTTGCTTGTTGATGGACCTGTGCCTGAATAACACCTACTTCACATATAGAGTTGACTGCTACCAACTACCAATAGACATTTCAAGCTAAATTGCTATTCAATATTGGCTGGGAATCTGCTGTTCTTTGACATTTAAAGAAGTAAAAGACCTACAGACTCTGTAGAGTTAGAAAAAAAATGTTTACTGATTTTGCATGGCATCGTTCTCTTAGACAGAAAATAAAATGCATGGCCACTTAGTGACTTTGATAACATTAGCATTTTTATTGATGTCAAAAGACAACCTTCATGAGGTATTGTTTGCAATTTCAATTTATATAAGCATTTTTAACTCCCATACATAAAAATGTTAACACACCTACCAACTTTCTCTGTGTTTGTTCTGGCACTGTCTGTCAGTATACTGTTGAGACTGTTGCTGCCACCTGTCCCTATAAAGAAGATGTGTTGACCTTCCTTCACTGTTCTGCATTATTCTTCTTTCTCTCTTTGCACTTATGCCACCCATTTATTTCCTTTATTCTTTTAACATCCTGGTGTCCTGGTGTTGATACCATCACACTGTCTAGCTTTGTTAACTTCTTAAGGCCAAATGGATGGAATGTGGTTTGAGGGCCGTCTGAAGAATTAGCAATAGACCCTGACAACCATCATGCCTAAGAGCCCTTCTGGACTTTTCCAGTCCGCCCCTGCCCCTTAAGGTCACCCCCAGAAAATCCTCCTACTATCCACAGAAAAATCAAACCCAATTCATATTCCAAAAGACTGGCAATGGGTAAAGACTAACTAATGGGGGTAGGAGAGGTGTGATTACTAAATTTAATCTCATCCTTCCCTGCCATTGTCTATCTAATAAGCCTATTCAGGGCAGGTGTAAAGTAAAACCAACCTGGAGGAATAAATATGTGGTCTCTAACTTTCCTCAGACTGATGAAGCTACTTGGATGAGTAGTGGAACATTTTGACCTAACAGAAGGAAGTCCAGTTGCCATGACTGACCTTAGACAAAGCCACAAAAAGTGATGGAAATCCTTATGTTGTTCACCCACTTTGACTTGATAGAACATTGCTTATATCCCCCGTTACTGCCACAGGGTACAACGAGAACCTATGGGGTCTCAAAGCAATGTGCTGGTGAGACTGGGGCCTCACAAAAGTTGCTTTGAATGTTGCACCACAGTCAAAACACCACAGGCAGAGATGTTTTCCTTGGGTGATACACATCATGGTGAGGAATATACCACACTTTGCTGGCATCTCAGTTCAAGTTACTGTGCAGGTACCTGCTCTGCAGCCTTTATTAATAACCTCATTAAGACAGGGAGTGTACTCTGACAGTATTGTTGATTGCTCAGCAACCTCTTTTTTTAAGTCAAGCATGCTTGCTTTTCCACAACAATGTTCTTTGTCTGGAATTCTTAATCATATCTGAAAGTTAATTTCAGGAAGTAGTGGCTGTCTTCAAGTGTAGCATAATTTACACAATTTCCATAAACTTGATCCTCCAGTGACATCCTCTTCTCCTCAGTACGTCCCTCAATAATGTCCTGGTTGTACTAATTACAATGTATTTCCTCCAACCTACACACAGAAATCCTATTTTCATTACTATGGGGCATTGTGCTTTGTGACTTTGACCACAAATCCTGCAGGTTAAGTGATTTTTACAATATTGATTCATATGCTCAGCACAGAAGAAGCCAAAGCAGCTCTGCTTTATATCGGTTCTTCTTCTCTTAAAATTCTTGACACTCTTTCAATGAGTCACTGCCGCAGACACATACAACAGCAGTGGGCTTCACTTAAGAGCATGTTTTGGGAAGGCCAAATGTATGTCTCTGTGGCAAAGCTGTTTCCTTTGGCTCTGCTTCTTCATTGTGACTTAAGCCTATTAAGAATCTTTAAACCACTTGTTCCAAATGTTAATATATCATATCATTCATCATATCATATCATTGTTGTTCTTCACCATTTCCTCAGTTTGAATGGCATTTTAGATATGAATTTTTTATTTTATGATTTTATGTTGTTTCTAGGATGGATGGAGGAGTGGCAGCAACATAACACTTAGGTTTTTTTTTTATCAACCCTAGACCTAAACATAATTATTGCTTATTTGAAAGTCTTTTGCTCAGTATCTCACACCCCAACTGGAAAAGTCAAAAAAGTGCTTATAATACAATATTAGATTTAATTGGTTTTACGCAAAATGTGAATAAACCCACTCTGTCTTAATCACAACTTCAACCTCATCTGTCTTATGACATTAAAATCAAACATTTAACAGTATTTCCCCAAAACCCAGTTTTATCTGACCATTTTTAATAACATTTAATTTTACTATAACTTGATGATTATCCTGTAGATAATGCTGCAGCTTCACTGTGAATAGTTCTTGATAATGTTGTCCCTCTGAAAAAGAGGGTAGTGAATCAGAGGAGGTTATCTCCACGGTATAATTCACAAATCCGTAATTTAAAGCAGACATTGCAAAATCTGGAAAAGAAGATGGCGTTCCACCAGTTCAGATGAATCTTTATTAGTCTGGAAAGATAGTTTAATAATATTTTAAAAAGCCCTTCATAAGGCAAGATCTACATATTATCCATCATTAATAGAGGAAAATAAAAATAATAACAGGTTCTTTTCAGTACTGTAGCCAGGCTGACAAAAAGTCAAAGCTCTGTTGAGCCTAGTATTCCCTAACTCTTAGCATGATCGACTTTATGAATTTCTTTACAAATAAAATCTTCACCATTAGAGAAAAAAAATGATCAGATCAACCCTACAGCTGGAATGGATGGACTTGGATGTACAACAGCTCTAGATTTGTTCATAAGACCTGAATTCTTCTTAGACTTCTTCCTCCCTGTAGATCATGCTGAGTTAATCTCACTCATTAACTCATCTAAACCATCAACCTGTCTCTTAGAATCCATCCCGACTAGACTGCTTAAAATGCCTTTAGCATGTCCATGTTATATTAGATCCACTCATCTTTACTCACAGGCTATGTACCACAGGCCTTTAAACTTGCTGTACCCTAACTCAAAAAAACAACCCTTGACTCTGGGATTTACAAAGTAAAAATAAAATGCAAGTAGTGCATCCCATCCACTTTTGGGCTTGTTTGCTAATTGCTTGAACATGCTAAAGCGAAAACACACTGTCAGCCTAATCAACTATAGCTCTCAAAACTGTACAAAACTGTGCCTCACAGCAGCCTGTACACTTAAATCAGACACTCCCTCTGTCAGGTGTAGGCTACCTGCTAAGTGCTGAATCACCTTCAGTAGAGAGAATAACAACTCATTTCTACTTTTGTAACTGTTTTTAACATATAAATTAGGCTATGCCCTAATATGGAAGTTTTTCATTTCATTTTATTGTGGATGGGCTGATCCGAAAAACAATCTGATCCTTTGTACAATCTGTGATATAATCAAAGCCGTACGTTTTGTGATCCCTCACACCCCTAGTTGCATAAATTAACCATCATCTGCAAATAATACTTTTCTGGTAATGCAATTTGCAAATGTATCATTTATTATGATTGTGAACAACACTGGACTTATCACACTTGCTTATGGAAGTGTGTGGAGATGTCAGCTTGAACACTCCCACTCAAAAAGTCTATCACCTAAATAAATATTTGTCCACATACTCCCATTGAGTGTATTTTAAATTTTGCCTCCATAACATATCATAGACCTTTCCAACATTGAAAAATACAATAACCACACTTTACATCCTTACTTGAGCTTTCCTAACTTCATCTTCCAAATAAAATATTGGCTCATCTCTTCATTTCCTAAAACCACTCTGATACCTTGCCACCTTTTTAAAGTTAAAGTAGTTCAGTAGTGGGCGGCACGGTGGTGTAGTGGTTAGTGCTCACCTAACCTCGCCTCACAGCAAGAAGGTCCTGGGTTTGATTCCCGGGGTCCCCTGTGTGGAGTTTGCATGTGGGTTCTTACCGGGCACTCCGGCTTCCTCCCACAGTTCAAAGACATACAGTTATGTTAACTCTAAATTCGCCATATGTGAGAGTGTGAATGGTTGTTAGTCTATATGTGACCCTGCGTCCAGGGTGTACCCCGCCTCTCGCCCATGTGACAGCTGGGATAGACTCCAGCACACACATGACCCCTACAGGGACTAAGCGGTATAGAAAGTGGATGGATGGATAGTTCAGTAGTTTAAGCAGATGACCTATAAAATGATTGAAATGATTTCTTAATAGAAACCATAATTGCTTCATCCAACATTTTGGGAATCTTCTTTCCTCCCATATCGTTTCAATATTCTAAACATATCATCCCACCAAGGTACTGCCTTCGTTTCTTTTCTGCCTTTACTTCAAGGAATGGAATTTATAGCAGTTTTTCTGATACTTTCTAGTATTTCCTTTCTAAAAACATCTATATATGTATTGAGTTTTATATGTGAATCACATACTTTTTTAAACTTCTTCCAGTTTGCCCTTTTTAAAAACCCATCTACTGCTTTCTTTGATCAACGTAGTGTTGATATGTATATTATACACTACTGGACAATGGTCACTTCCTAGAGTTCCTTTTTTTTATATCACCTGCCACCTTCCTGGAAATTTTTGCCTATATTGAGAGAAACCAATTACATAACACTGACATCCAGTGGACCCAGCAGTGACCAACTCAAATTAACATTCTTACACATTGTGATCTTTTCATAGCATTCACAGCATGTGTTCATACTAAGACACTCTCACTGTCATTGTCATCCAGTCCTGCACTGTGGACCAGTCTACAGCAGTGAACAGGAAGGCTGCCGTAGAAGATGTAAGCAGGCAAAGTCCAATGTGAGTGTTCTGTATTGATGTAAAAGTACCACATTATTTTGTGATAGATCATGTGTGTCTACCTTTATGCTGTTTTGGTAGTGGTGTATTTTCAGTTTTCTGCCAGCTAATGAGCTGATCACAAACTGCCCATGAACACAGCCACGCATTTCAAAGCTCGAGAGGCATGCACAACACCCATGCTCCAAAGATACACGTAGCAGCCCCCAATGCTTTCCATATTTATTTAATTGATGAAAAAATGATGGTTCCACTCTGTCATGGAAATGCTTGTAATCTCCATGAACTGAATAATGGTATATCTATGGGAAAGTACATACAAATTAAACACCTCTGGGTCAGTTCAGCCTTGCAAAAATATATACAAAACTAGCTAAATGGTGAAGGAAACTTAATTGATTAAAAAAGGAAACCAAAAATGCACATAACTGATAAGCTGGAATCAAGACTAGACTGCAGGAAATACAGTTCAGCACCTGGACTTCTACTGTGAAGCGATGCTGTAGGTGCAATATGTGATTAGGCATTGTCCCGCTGAAATATGCAAGGCCTTCCCTGAATAACACATCTTCTTCTGAGAGTCTTCTGACTGTCTAAGATGCTCTTTTCATACTCAACCATATTACTGGCCTCTGTCCCAACCTTTTTGAGATGTGTTGCATACATCAATTTCAAAATGACCTTTTTTTCTTAAATAGTACAGTTTAAACAATTGTTATTATATTGTTATTTTGTGAATAAAATATGGGTTTATGAGATTTGCAAATCTCTGAATTTTTTTATGTAGATCTTACACAGTGTCACCACTTTTTTGAATTGGGGTTGTACGACCTTCAGTTGAAATAGGGTTGCCTGTCCTTGCTGCACATCATCATGGCCATAGAGCACAGTCAAGCATCTACTATTTTCCACAAAGCTAAAGTTACCATTTTATCTTTAAAGACGTCAGGACAGACACTACACTTCTCTAAAGTCATCTTTACCTTCTGTCATTGAATATGGCATAAATGTGCAACACAAACATGCAACATAAAGATTACAAAGGCAAATTACTGTGGAAATAAGGCACTAAACCTTGTCTCGTGTCCCATCAGAGAAAGATGTGATGCTCACCAGAATGCTGTCCAGAGCCATTTCTATATTTGTCCCTCGACCACCTCCTCTCTCCTGAGACACTGGCAGCAGGATCTCCCTCGCTTGCTCCCACAGGCCCATACGACAGTACACAGCTGCTACATTATATAACACCTAGGGGACACATTACCATTACACATCTCAGTGTGTCCCACTACAGAGAAATGCAGAATGCATTATTTATCAGAAATGCCTGACATGAATCATTTTCAGAGATAGACTGATAGCATATGAGGATATAATGTCATATGATTAATTGTTTTGTTGTTTGTTTGTTTGTTTTATTTGACTTTCTGTTTCTTTCTGTTCCTGTACTATGCCACAGCTGTTACTGACATGGTGCAAGCACAGGTGCAATGTATGTGGGAAGCTTCATTGTGGGTTACGACTACTGAGAGAAATATGCAGTGTTGAGTAACCTGTTCTTCAGACTCCATCAGAGAGACTTTGTTAGCTTCCAGGTGAATGCGACATTTGAACGACATAAAGGAGATGATCACACAGATGACACAGTCAAGTTATTTCTAGATTAATTAATAAGAACTCATAGGGCTCAGGGCTTTTAATTTCCTTTGCTGGATACTTGTGCTTGTGTGTGTGTCTGAGCCCGACCTGCCAATTGTAGAGTTTGAATCGCAGTCCCAGCTGTCTGTAGTCAATGACCATGTTTTCTCTCATATGCTTCTGTGCCCAGATACAGTCGGATAGAGCCTCCTCCAGCCTGTGGGGACAGCAACACAGCAACTTACTGCTTTCTGTGCTTTTATTTATTTAGGTTTTGCCTATGTGTTTGTTTGTTTTTTTAAGTTTGGTTTAATTTCTGTGAAATATATAATGGCACAGTGACAAGTTATGCATTGTTGTTTATCTGAAGGGTGTATTTTTCTAATCCTAAGACCTTCTACAATCAGACGATTTTTAGTATGTTACAACACAGAATTAAAAGAAGGCACACTAATCTTAACACTTGACTATATAGTTGTGGATGAAGTTTGTTTTACAAAAGACAGTGCAGCACCTTGGACAACAAAATCTTTATACAACATTGTGTAGAGATGGCCTTATGCTGTTCCACTGGTTTTTATGAATAAGGCTATTTGTTTATAAGTTAGACTATCTTCCTGGCATCTCTGCTGGTTCCCTAGTATGGTGATGAGAAGTCTCCAGGAAGTGACTGTACCATTCTAAAAAAAATAGTAACAACTGTTTTGTAGCAGTGGCAACCAGGCAGGTAATCCCTGATGGACCTCATCTTTAACCTGGTATCTGGCATTTTCACACAACAAAAACATTTAACATGACCATAAGAGTGAAACAACACATTTTTACGGATCAGTGCTGTACACAAAGTACACAGCTGATTGTTCCTTAAGATTATTTTAAGTCAGTTGTGAGCTTGTTAAAAACACTCGTTCTCTGTTACTCTGTAAGGTATGTATTCCATTACAGTATATTGCCCATTTTTTATGTTTAGACGGTAAGACGGTGTTTGGAATAGGGTGCATCTTCTGACCTGTTAATCTGCATCATCACTGCTGCTCTCTGAAAGAAGCCAACAGCAAGACGTTCATCCTTGGCAATGGTAAGGTCTAAAGCCTGCCCATCACAAAGGGGAAAAGACTCATTTAGGCTGGACACAAACACATAAAACTACTAGGGTTTTAAATTATTATCAGTGTAAGTATTTAGCAGTGATCATATCCAGACTGATGAAAGAAAGCTGAAACAGTTGTATTATGTTCAAGAGACAAGTGTAGGTTGTATGTAACATAATGACCACCTATCTAATACAATCCAATACAACAGTTCTGTCATGAATCTGTCATGAACATATACGGTAAGTTCTAATTTTTCAGTTTTTAAGTTGAAACTGTCAGAAATGTGATAATTCTACTACATGTGCATTATTAAGGTCATCAAGGACAGTGGAGTCGTACTAGAGTATGTTATGTTAAGGGGTGTTTCTAAACATTCATTAAGCATATAAACCTGTATTAGATGATGTACCAGGAAATGTCACTTGAGATTCAGATTCTCCCCAGTGTCCACCACACACACACCACACTGACCTGGAGGGCTTGATCCAGCTGCCCCAGGGCCACATGAACTGAGGCAGTGTTAAACAGAGTGCGTGACGTAGGTTCACTGATCTGCTCCAGTTTGGCCAGGGCTTTAGGCCAGTCCTTCGCATCCACAGCCTGCACTGATTCATCCCACAGTCGCAGTAACTCAGTGTACAGCATTCTGAAGTTCAGAAAGTGTAGAGGAAAACAAAGGACGACAGACATAAATATACTGTACAAGAAAGCAGAGAATTGTACAAGGTACTGGATGAAGTAACTGCTATTCATATTTCATGCTGATTTTAAAATAATATTGAACCGAAGATATAATTATATTACATTATATATGATATATAAAAACAATCTTGTGTGAAATTACATGTTAAATATTAAAAACATAATACTTAAGTAAGTATACATAAGTATAAGAAATGGATATACTCAAATACAACTCAACAAGCATCTGAAAATTGTATTTAACTACAGTATATAAGAAAATATCACTACATGTGACTATGCGCATGAAAATACATGAATATAAAAAATAATGCTAACTTTATTATTTTGCCATATTAGAGAACATACATGTAGTTCAATATCAAGACAGATCTTTTTCTTAGAGAGGAAAATAAGCTTATATATAAAGAGTGGTGGGAAGTGGAGTAGAATTATAAAAAAAAGAATAAAATAGTAGAATACAGAACAAACAGACAGAAAAGAGAACTACAAGCTGCATTCACATTATCTAAAAAACTAGTACTTTACAGTATAGTTAGTATAGATAGTACCTTACCCAATGGCCATCTGGACTTGTTGCTTGTTTTAGTTCACACAGCTTGAATAACTTATAAGACACACAAAAAATAAATATAAAAAGATTAGAATACTTACTTTTTGTTCCTGAATCAGAGGCTGGTAAAACTTCAATCCTTCAGTCGACTCCTTGGGTCTGCTGTCCTGCACACTGTGCCAACAGGGAAGTGAGAGTGTAAAACCAGCCTCCTCCAGTGTCTCCGCCCTGCTGCTACAAGGAAGTTCTCCATACACATTCCTTAGCTCTGGAATTCACCTGTTGTGAGTCACACAGGATTGAATTATACCTTATAACATCATGAGGATCAATTATACTTTCACTGCATTCATTTTATTATTCTATTCTGTGAATTAAAAAATACATAAAATTACACAAACATATTGTAAATAACAGAACAACAAACAGCTGAGTTTTTGCAGACTCTTGTTTAAACAGCCTGTTGGAACTGTGTGGCCAGGTGAAAATGCAGCTTCTGTCATAAACAGCACTGCAGTGTGCAAACCCCAAACACACTGATGGGAAGCTGTGGACGTTCTCTGGCTTTACATGATACAATTACTGACAAGTGTCCACACTGACCTTTGTTCTCAGTTTACAAGGAACTCAGAGAAGGAAGAAAATCAGAAAATTACTACCTCAGAGAAGTCACTGCCCTCAGTCATAAAGTAATAATAAGTAATAAGCATATGAATAGGCATGAAAATTATTTTATTGTTTTTTCCTTTCCATTATATTATAATAAAATGTATTCAATTTAATTTTCTATACAGCGCCAGATCACAACAGCAGCGATTTAAGGTTACCTTTCCTATAGAACAGGTCTATTAAGGAATTAAACAACCTAAAGACCCTTCTGTTATTATTCTTATTTACACGACGGAATGTCATTTCTCCTCTGCTCGCTGTGTCGCGCACTGTGGAGTTCCGCCCGATGCGCGCACACACACCGACACGTCTGCACACACAGGTGCTCCAACGCAGTCTCCTAAAAATTACGCTCCTATACAATTAAACTGTAGTCACGATTACGCAAACTATTATTATTAGCAACCCCCCACTAGTGCTGTAAACCTAGGGGAAACACTGGATTTCATATTATAACTGAATAGATTTCTGGGTCAACCTGTTGCACAGGTTGGTCTTTGTGCTTTCCACACAAGCCACAGTGCAGATCTGAGTGCAAATCTTTTTTAAGTAAAAGGAGGAGTACTAGATTGTACAACTGCTCCTTTGTAGGTGAAGCATTCAAAATCTTTGCAGCATACATTACAAGGTTCAGTTTAAGCTCTCAGCGAGTACTTGTGTTGATACAGACATTCCTTTCACAAATTAATCTAAACATTTTATCTTTTATTAACTTTAGCTTTTCTGTTTTGTTTATTTTATGCTTTATCTATTTATACAACCTGAAAGGAGTCGTGAAACTTACGAGGCGCACTTAAACGCAGCAAACCGCATAACAACGTCACGTGACACGCGAGATTAGCGCAAACTCAGAGATGACAGTAATAGAGTGAATGTGTTTCTGTGGTGGTTTTAGAAGCGTTCTCTTTGTAACATGAGTAAGATAATAACTTTTGTTAGGGTAACGTTCGCCCTGCTCTCTTTAGATATGCTGAGCGCTCTGACACACAACCATTTTCAGGTAACCTTTCATTTGTTACTGTTTGCTGCTTTTAGTTCCGCTTTCTGAATCGCCATCTACAAACACTAATTTTTTACTTTAACAAAAACTGTTACTCGTGAGTGTGACTGAAAATTATAACAGCTGTGCCAGTACTTCACGTTAATTTATATACGGTACAGCACGATTTCAACACCCGTTTGAGTGGTTCTAGGAGTTAAATGTAAATAAGCGAGGAATGGAGATTTACCGTTTCAGTGCGTATTCGTTGTACTTGTGTTTTTATCACGACATAAATGTCTAGCTTCTTGACTAGAGTTTGGTGTGACCTGACATGAAACGTACTTATCATGCAGTTATTCAAGAAATACATTTTAAAACAAGAAAGTCAAACAATGTTGTATCACCCCTCTCACAAAAAGTAGTACCTTAAAGTTTATTTTTTAATATAGTATACTTACTCCATGTATACGTAAGTATACTTGCTAGTATACCATTTTAATACTTCTTGGGACTAAATTGGCCACTTTGTTTACCTCTGACAAGTACATAAAAAGTGTACTTTATTACTTGCTAATTTTTAGTTTAAAAGAAGTATACTAGTATACTTGCATATACTTTTTGTATAATCACAACCTCATTAAGGAGCAATCTGTAAAATGTGAGCTGGATATTTCATTTATATTTATAGTCAAGCAAACATCATGGATCAAGGACAGAGCCCCATTTCACAGAGAAGTATTTCACACAGACTCTGGATCACTTCAACTTTAACAGCATGGGAAATGGGACGTTCAGTCAGCGTTACCTGATTACAGGTAACACCAAAGTCCTTTAATAAATGTCACTTTTTAGTGTAGACACAAATGACTTATTGTGTTCTCTTTTCACTTCCCTTTAGATAAACACTGGAAGAAAGGCTATGGTCCCATTTTCTTCTACACAGGCAATGAGGGAGACATCTGGGAATTTGCCCTCAACTCTGGATTCATCACTGAGTTAGCAGCCCAGCAAGCAGCACTGGTCATATTTGCTGAACATGTAAGAACACACACATACAAATGGTGAGACAGTTAATTCTTGTCCAGTAGTTCTGGATGAGTAGAAATAGCAAATCATGTGACAAAGGCAAATGGGAGATTCATGGTCAAAGTTTGACAGAAGTGTTGACACTCTCACTTCCTTCGGTGACCGTTGGATTTGATCCAAACTTTCTGAAGCTTTGAACGAAAATGAAGCATCTGACACAGTCACACAGTTTTATTATAATGTATAATGAAGCTAGTTTTATTAAAACTGTTCACAGTCAGAAACTAAAAAAACAAAAAAAACAAAAAAAAAACAGCTGGACACCTGTCAAGTTTTACAGTTTTTGAGTACAGTACATAGTGACAGATGGTGTGGACTGATGATGGAGACTGGAGGAAATTGATATCACTGTTTCACAGTTAAACGTATTTGCAAAAATGACTTGTCCATGCTCTCTTTAATGTTTTGGACCCTCATTGATATAAACAGGAAGGCCAAAACCTTAGAGACACCTCTTAACATAACGTACTCCAGAACGACTCCACCGAACAATGATCTTAATAATGCACGTGTAGTAGAATTATCACATTTCTGACTGTTTCAATTTAAAAACTGATTTAGCAGGCATGTTCTTGTAGTGTGGCTTTTGCAAAATTCCCCCTTAAAACTGTTGAGCAATAGCCAAAAGAGAAATGTCTTGGTTATACTTTATGGAAAGGACACACATCATATACTTAAATAAAAATATTAGATATAACAAGTTATAGCAAGTTATAACTTTCTTTAAGGCATGACATGATGTGAGATGTGTCATGAATCACTAGAGTTTGCATTTAACCAATGACAAAGTCACTATAGTTTTATCTAATTACTTTTATAGTCAGACAGGTACTGTACAGATCTGCCCCAGTTGTACCCAGCTGATTTTAGAACAGGGATTCATTTTGAGCTTATTTTAAAGTATTTTTTAAAATTTTTAAATTTTTAAATTTTTGTAAAAGTTTATATGTGTTGGCTTAAACTGTAATATACACTGCCATCCACAACACCTGTTGCCAGTACACCTGTTGGTACAAACATTCATTGTGAGCTGCTCATTGTGGCCCATTGACTGAGCAGAGCAGATTCTGGCTGATCAGGAAGGCTAATTAAAAGTGTGAGTTGTTACAATGTACACAACCAAATGTCCCACGGTGTCTGCCCGACTCCACCCACCTGCCTGAGTTTTCCGTATTCCCTTCACTGTTGCTCACTTTATGTTGTGCTAAATACTGTAGCCACTGTATGAAACTATCTTTAATTCTCTAGAAGTCACGTCTGACCAATGAAAGTGCCAGACTTTGATTCACTTCCTCAATACAGTCTGTCATGGTCACTGGAGCTTGAGTGTACTACAGCTGTGGCACTGCCTGCAGTTGATTTTATTCTCTGATCAAGCTTGAACACCTTTGTCCTCCACTTCCTTCTTACAGAGGTACTATGGCAGATCTCTGCCATTTGGCAAAGACTCCTTTGAAATCCCTCAGATCAGCCTGCTGACAGTGGAGCAGGCCCTCGCTGACTACAGTGTCATGATCACTGAGCTGAAGAACCAGCTGGCAGCCAAAGACTGTCCAGTCATCGTATTTGGTGGAAGGTAAGGTCCACCTGACTGATTCCATGCGTGACATGTTGGGAGTTTTTTTTTACTCTTTGTGCTCTTGAAGCTTCTCTATATGTCAATATGTGTCCTTCAAAAAACACCTTTTCATAATAGGTAAATATACAGAAGCATAAATCTATTGTTAAACCTGTATTAATAAGGAGAAATTAAGGAATTGCTATAGTAACCAGCTTTTGAATCTTTGACACGAACAAACTGGTAATTAATTTTTTTTATTTCAGATCATTGCAGATCATTCTTTTGCACAAATACAGTTTAAGGAGAAGCTGCACAAAGTGAGGTAGTGAGGTATAATCACATGATAGAGACTATAGACTATAGACTTGATAGAGACTATCAAGACTCCAGTTATGAGGTCTCTCTGGCTCAGTGACAAAGGATTTTCTGCACAATTAAATTAACAAGATACCAAAATGTTAAAGCATCTTGGTTACATTACTCACGACAAAGAACCTGGATGTTCTTGTTTTTACTGTAATTATCACCCAGGACCCATTTTTGAAGGTTTAACAGTTGTATAGTAGTTTGTACACGTGTGAATTTGTCCAGTGCCTGCATCTCTATCTATCTGTCTACGTCTCTTAAGATATTGGATTTTAATAATTGCTCTAATTGCTTTAATATGAAGAGACTGAATATTAAAGATCAACTGTTCCTTTTAGATGTTAACTTATTCTTCAGAAATAATCACTGGTGCATGCTCAACTACAACACGACTTGAGCAGATCATGATTTTAAGATCAACTTGTAGATAGCCAGTATGATGCATGCAGTATAATTGTTGTCGTATAATTGTGTCGTAATTACCTAATTTATTTAACTATCGTTTCAGTTCTTTTGCTAAATTAGCTCTGTTTCAAAGGACATCAAAAGGACATTGTGTAGTTTTTTATTTTTTATTTTTTCACATTCACACTCCAGAAGTTTCAAATACAAGAAAAGATAACCTTTGTTTTTAGGTCTCTGACTACAGTTGGGCAAAATGGCTATAAAACATTTATTCTTCATAACTCTTATGCCAAACAAAAGACACAAGTGCATCTTGACTACCTCCTCTCATCTTTGCAGTTATGGTGGAATGCTGTCAGTATATATGAGACTCAAGTATCCTAACATTGTGGCTGGAGCTCTGGCTGCCAGTGCCCCCATACTGTCCACTGCTGGGCTCGGAGACTCCATGCAGTTTTTCAGGGATGTTACAGCTGTAAGTGCATGGAAGCTTTGACAAAAAAAAACACTGTTACAATTTGGGTGAACTGTGAAGTATTATGTCACTCAAAAACATGTACTGTTGTCTTACAAACAGTAAATCATTTCACTACTATGTGAATTTACACTTACCTGTTCCTTTCAAAGGATTTTGAAAGTGTTGCCCCTGAATGCAAAAATGCTGTGAGAGGAGCTTTCCACCAGCTAAAAGAATTAGCTGAACTTCAAGGTAAGTCTGAATGATAATGTGTTACTGAGGAGAGGATGGCCTTAATTGTTTGGACAAAAATCACAAAAACAATATTGGATCATATTGTGTAAGCCAGCTGCGATTGAAAGGTTTGTTTAAGTAACTCTAAAAAGGACAATTTTAATGATTGTGAGTAAGGAACTAAAAGCCACTATTGCCATCATCAGATTACAGTCGTATCCAGTCAGAGCTTGCTCTGTGTAAGACACCATCGTCTGCTCAGGACATCCACCAGCTGAATGGCCTGCTGAGGAACGCCTTCACGCTGATGGCCATGCTGGATTATCCCTACAGCACTCACTTCATGGGCAACATGCCTGCCAACCCTGTCAAGGTAAACACAGACTGAGGGAGGCTGTACACTACAAACCATTAGTCTGAAATACTGTTAATAAGTGAGCAACATCACATATTGAATGCATCAATTTTAGTACACCTCTGTGCAATAACTCTGTTATTTTACAATAATATTAATAATAATATTCCATATTACATTACCCATAACAAACCTCAAAGTTGCTTTTGGTGGACTATCCGGTGAAATTGCCTCTTAAAATATGTAAAACGATAATAGTATAGATAGGTAGTACAAATTAGATACCAGATGCATGGAATAACTGTTTGATGCAGTGTAATGAAAGAAGGAACTGATTACTTTAAAGTCAACTTTACTGTCAAACAGACAATGCACTAGTAGTACAAAGCTGGATGAAACTGCATTAACTCCACACTCCAGTGTGCAATGTAAACAGTGGTAACATTAAGGAACACAATGTCTTTTGAAATGCTTGAAGAGGAAAACAAGATTGTGATCAGTATCTGCAGATTCACAATGCATGGGTATGAATATGACTAATGTAACTGAAGTATGTCTGATAGGTTTCCTCAGATATTGGCAGTAGAAAAAGAGAATAAAAGTAGAATAATTTCATTGTGCTTCTGGGTAAAAAAAACATTGAATGAATAACACGACTTTGTTTCCCAGGTGGCGTGTGAAACCATGCTGAGTGGATCTAACTTGCTTGTTAACCTTAGGAACACTGCAGGTAAACAGTCAATCATTCAATCAGTAAACACTAATATATATATTTTATCAGATATAGTATATTATATTAGAAAATGTAATGGAAAACTGGATATATTGAATGAAACCTTAGAATGTATAATAAAATGAATATATGGAATGAAAATGTAAATATATTCAATGGAACCTGAGAATATTGAATGATGGTGTCATTGTGGCTTAACCAGGAAATGTGCATGGACTTCTGCTGCTCTAGGCAGCAAACACTTCTGCCACCCCACCTTCCACACCAGGCTTACTCACAAGAGTCAGACTTGCCCCTACAAAAAAGTAGTATACTTATACTAGTTTTTTTTTTTATTATACTTCAAGTATACTTCAGGTATAGTAATATACTTCTAGAATGTACTTCTAGAATACTCGCTAGAATACTATTTTAATACTTCTAAGGACTAAATTGGCCCACTTTTTAGTTTACCTCTGATAAGTACATAAAAAGTATACTGAAAGTTTACTTGCTTATTTTTTGTTTAAAAAAAGTATACTTCTTGGATATACTTCTTTTTCGTGAGGGTGGGCATGCAACAAGCTCATGGTTTGAGAGGTACTGGCAAGACTGGAGCGGGAGGGTTCACTTGTTTGATAAAAGCCACTCTTCTTATAATAAAATTCTTTATTGAATATGAAGGCAGTACATTTCATGTACAAAAAAGGAGGGAACACTGAACTGTGTGTCACTCCTAAATGGGGAGATATTTATATGGTTACAACGAGTTTATGCTGGAAGCATGAACTATTTTTTTATATTTCCTTATTGTGAGAAGGAGAAATCAGTGCAAATACAAATTACTCACTCACTCTATTATTTGTAGTTATATGATGTTACACATCAAAAACACAGGATGGCAATATATTTAGAGTTTCATTCAATAGTCTCAAGCTTTCCATTCAGATTTCTCATGAATAATTTCATGAATGTCATGCCATAATCCATTACATCCATTACATGTAATAGATGCAGAAATGTCTCCCCTATCACCAATCCTGCAGGGATTGCATACAATGCTACTGGGATGCTGACCTGTTTTGACCTGTACAGCTTGTATTTGGAGTGTGCTGATCCCACTGGATGTGGACTAGGCTTTGACAGCATGGCCTGGGACTACCAGGTACTCCCAGTATCCGCCAACACACAGCACAGCATGCAGTACTTGTTTATCCAGTATTTATATGTAGTATAGTATAATTATTTGTAGTATTTAGTAGTTGTTTTATAGATTCCCAGCCAGCGTGAATGCATAAGAGTAGAATCAAAAACCCTGCAGTACATAAAATAAATTACTTTAGGTCTGTTTAAAAACCAAGGGCTAGATTGTTTTTTCGATTTTTGGGATCCTAGTAAATAAGGCCCAATGTGTTGAAATCAGCTTCATTGTTCCAGTTGCAACACAAAATGATGAACACATTAATGCAACAATAAATAATAATTATAATATAATGTATTTAAGAGGGTGGCAGTGGAGCAATCGATAGTGATCACTCCTTGGCCCAAGGGTTGGCGGCCCATGACCTGGCAGCTGCCATATGTTACTGGACAAGACACTGAACCCCAACAATTTCCACAAAACCCCAACCACTAAGGTTGTACAAGCCAATGTACGCGGAGTGCCAGTCCCTAGCCTGGAAATATATTTATTATGGGACAAATGGCCCACTAGGTAAAGAGTAGTAAAGAGTACTTCTAGTATTTTTAAGTAACATGTAGAATGAGTATTTCAGCACTGGTTATTTGACATTTCATTGACTTAATGTTGTTATTCTTATACTTGCAGGCATGCACAGAGATCAATCTGTGCTATGAAAGCAACAATATGACCGACATGTTTCCTCCCATGCCTTTTACTGAGAGAGACCGTGAGCTATACTGCTATAAACGCTGGGCTGTGGTTCCGCGACCAGACTGGCTCAAAACCCAGTTCTGGGGTGATGGTGAGTACTGAATACTAATAAACACACCAGACTGTCCTGCAATATCAGTGTAATTTAGAAATGACCATACTGTGATTTGATACAATCGAGTGACCTAACCATGTGACAAATAGACATGGATAAATGCATCTGTCAAAAACTGAAGAAAAATTTCTCTGAAATAACTTGTAACTGACAAAAGTAATAAATGTAAAAAAAAAACTTTTGTCTATTTTTTATTCAACTGTATTCTGTATCCTGCAAGCAAAACACTGTTGCCTGTCAGTCTACATTTTAGCAAATTCCAGTTGGACTTTCAGCAGTGCAGTGCTCATTTAGTTCACTGCCACTCACTAATGCTTTAGTGAGACACTGTTGTACCATGACTTTTAGTTTCAGCTTCTACCTGTTTGAAAGTAGTGTCTTTGTTTACCACTCACACTGTCCTATTTGCTCTGGGGTTAATTTTCATCCTACACTCATGTGTAGGAGAGGCTGGCTACAGTCCCATGGATCAAGATGATCTTACATCATTTACCTTGTAACATGCTTATCTTTCTGCTCTCCTCACACAACTCTCTCTTTTGCTCTCTCTCGCCCATGTTCAGTGCAGTGCACACACTGATCCCAAATAGACTTCTGATTTAGCTTTTTTTTTCTTTTTTTTTTTTTCCTTTCCTTTCATTACTTCTGTCAGTTTCTCAATTGTGGATTGTTTTTGGTGGAAGTGTACCACTAAAATAGCCCATGACTGTTTTCTGTCTGCCATAGTGTTCAAGATGCTGATAACAGGGTTTATCAGTGGGATGTGTTGAGTTAACGAGGGTACATGACTGAGTTATCCCACAAGCTCAAATGCTTTGACAAATAATAATATTCAAAGAAGAGTAGAATCAAAACTACAGCCAGTCACTTGACGTCATATGATAAAACAAAAAGCAAATACATAAGAGAGGATGGATTTAAGTATTAAGGATAATACTTAAGCGTAATTAAAATGTTTAATGTTTAGTCGAGTCACGTGTGCAACATCGTTTTGATGTCCTGTCGGGATCTGCTCTTGTATTATGTAGTATATGTATTATATGTTGCAAATATTTTCCCAAACTAGTTGATGTTTTGTTTTGATGTTTAATCACTTTTAAATGATGTCGTAAATAAGTTTTCACATTTTGGAATGTGAAAAAATTTTCGTGTTTCTCCGCTGCTGCTTTCATTTGCATTGAGCTCTCATGTGTTCACAGCCCTCTCCACAGCCAGCAATGTGATTTTCTCCAATGGAGATCTGGATCCGTGGGCAAATGGAGGGGTAAGACATTAAACCATATGATTACATTTTAGTGAGCTGTGAACTCATTGTTTTTACACTGAGTCAATCAGCTCTCTGCTGTGTAGGTGCGCAAGTCTTTGAGTACTTCACTAATAGCTGTCAACATTCCTGGAGGAGCGCATCATCTGGATCTGAGGTACAGCAAGCAATTGGTCGCCACTCAATCTTCTTAACTCACAAACCAAAATCTGATATTTCTTTGTTGTTTTTGTTGTAGAGGATCTAATGATGCTGATCCGCTGTCAGTTATCAATGCCAGGAAGAAAGAAGCAGAGCTCATCTCACAGTGGGTAAAGATGGAGAGGACCAGACTACAACAGTAATCAAAGCAGAAAAAAAGCACACTTTGTTCCAGGATTGAAATGATGTAATTATACTTATCTGGGGTCATAATGGACAAAGACAGCATAATTCAGTTTGTTGCTGAGATTTAATCATACAAAAAATATTAAGGTCCACCTCTGTCTTCTGCATAATAAATGTTGTGATAGAGAATATGTAATGTGCACACACTGGAAAAGAAGATCAGTTTGTGTAATGAATCTGTTTGTTGTCATAGCTCTTTCACAACAGGATTAGCAGTGCTGCTCACAGCTGTTTCTGTCTTTGCTTGGAGAAAAGACTAAAAACCTGATGTACCGCTACGACTACATCAGTGCAATTTTGCTTTGTTTTAACTTGTGAAATTTTTTTCTACATCCTCACAAATTTAAAGCAGATCAAATTTATTAATAGGTTATTCCGTCCTATATTAAGTTGAAATAAAGACTAAAGTTACAGTATCCATGAGCAAGTCTGTCATTTTTTATTTTTAAAAAAGCTTCCTAAGCCTAACACTTGTGATGAGATTCTAATAAAATTTCTTGGAATTATGACATTTCCTAGGAAAGGCAAAATTCTTATAAAGATAAGAAATATTCACAACGCATCTTGTTTCCTAAAAGATCTTAGAGGTAAAAGTAATATTCTTAGTGAGATAACACAGTGTAGATCATGCTAAGTTCAGTTAGAGAGGTGCTAATATCACCTACTCAACGCAGTAACACTGTAAAGGCGAAAAGTAAAACATGAACCTGTACAAGTGATGAGTTGTCCATTGCAATTTGGATCATCTGTAGCTGTTCTCTCAGCTGTGGGTTCGTGGCTGCAAATGCATCTCTCAGCTCTTTGTATTCTCCTTTAAAGTTAATACTACAGTCAGAAAATAACTCATAGGTCTGATGATTAAGAGCCCAAAACATTCAGTTCCTGTTGACAATAAAGGGGTCTGGCATTTTTGGGTAGACAGCTTTGGCTCGCTGTGTGAATATTTTGTGATCAATGGTCATGTACTGAATCTTTAAGTGGCTTCAAGTTATAGACATTGACAAAATTGTTGGTACCCTTCTGTTAAAGAAAGAAAAACTCAAAATGGTCACTGACATAACATGGAACTGTAGTGAAAGAAAATAATAAATAAACATTTACTGAAAATCAACCAATGAAAATCAGACCTTGATTTTAGATTTTGGTTCAACAGAAGTATTTTAAAAAACAAACTGGCCTGGACAAAAATGATGGCACCAATAACTTCATATTTTGGTGCACAACCTTTTGAAGCAATAACTGCAGTCGAGTGATTTCTGTAAGTCTCAATGAGACTTCTGCACCTGTCCACAGGTATTTGCCATTGAGGCTTTCCTAGCTTGTGCCTATTGTCCTCAGGAGGAGGGGCCTGTGGATCTATCTTCCAATACAGATGTTCTCTACAGGCTCACAGAACCATCTAAAAAGTACTTGGATGGTGCTATTGTTGACTTGAACATCTAATGTGGAGTTTACATTCAAACACAGGATCCACGGGTCCTTCCAACCATTTATTTAAAGCAGAGAGGTTTGGAAGGATGGATGGGTGAAATGTATGTATTTATATATATATATATATATATATATAAAGATAAGATATAAGATCATCATCTTCATCAGTAAATGAAGATACCTATGAAATCTTTGATTTTAGGATACTGACAGCAAATCCATTTTCCAGGCATCGGCCAGGCAAAACACAACGTAGTGTGACTGTAATCATGTTTGCAACACTACTGACT